>BOPN01003195.1:164261-171412 GCA_017312705.2 Penaeus japonicus | reverse complement strand
ATATATGTGTGTGTGTGTGTATGTGTGTGTGTGTGTGTATACATACACACACACACACACATACACACACACACACACACACACACACACACACACACACACACACACACACACATATATATTATATTTATGTGTGTGTGTATCATGCTATCGATAGTATTAATATACCGATTAGCATTTTTTTGTCGTTACTACCGTAGGTTGTTCTTTTTATGCCTGAATAAACCATGAATGAAAAGTTATACTTACAATGATCAATTCTCCATAACCGGCGAGGGTGTAGAGGGATCAAGGGAACAGGAGGAGGAGGGAGGAATATAAGCTGCGAGGGTTGTGTGCTGGGAGAACACAGAAACATTAGTATGAAAATATTTATGAATGAAAAGGTATGAGCAATCTTTTTTTATTATCGATTGATGTCTATACTCGTCTCCCATGTTAATTAGGAGTTTGCTTATTACTCTCATTTACTCCGCCCTCCTGTTATTAAGACTTCAAACGTTCTCAGAATATCGTTGGTTCATAAGCGTCAAATTGGGGGCATCTTTAAACAATTTGTGTTGTTTAATTCTCCGCCCGGAATTGAAAATATCATTGCTTGGGTTGTTATTAATGGATCCAATATTTATGTCCTTCCTTGTAATAGGAGTGTCAGCAAATGCAATCATGCTGAACTACCATTCTTGTTATAACGGAAAGGAAACTCCTTAACACGGTGGTAATATTGATGAGAAAATAGCAAGGAAGCAGGAAAATATGAATATGATATTCTATAAGCACAGGAAATTAGTCGTCATTCGAATCGAGCATCACAAAAAAAAAAAAAAAAAAAAAAAAAAAAAAAAAAAAAAAAAAAAACTCGAATGGATTAGAGAATAGAGACCATTCACTGTATATTACTCTCGACGTGCAAATGGAAATGGAAAGAACATTAAAGTAGAACATGTTCTTGATGTCGACGTCTGAGGGCTAGTATTTTTTTTTAATCATAGTATCTACTTATTCGTTTATCTATTCATTTATTTGTGATGGGGATATAAAGAATTAAATCCTCAATTTTATATGTTGACTTGTGATCATAAGGTCTAGCTTTATTGTATTTATATTCTAATATTAAGGAGGGGTTTCATAATTCTGAATGCTAATCGGAATGTCTTTAAAGGTGTGGATATTAGTATGCAAATATGATAATTAAGTGCCCGAAATCTAATTTTGTAAATCATATAAATTTATAAATCATATGATTAATCCAAAATGTACACCATCATCATTAAAAATAATGTATTTCCACCAGTAATCCAAAATGCACAGGAATTCCGTGCAAATATTCCGGATAAACACATTAGTCTGAGAAGTATTTTGTTTATTCGGGGCCATTGACTGTTAGTAATAGTGCCGAATTCTTTATGGATATTGCCACTTTCATTTGCAGATATGAGTATTACTTACTTACAACACGAAGGATCAACAAATTGAGTAAATATTTGATGCCCGTTAACAAAATGAAAGAAAAAAGTTCTTTTAATCATTGAAAGCGATCATATATTATTTCGTCGGTCGCAACGAATCATATAAAACTGGAATGTTATTGCTAACTGAATAATCTAATGATACAATTAATACAATAATGTCTATAACAAAATACGATATGAATAGGAAATCAGTACAAGGTCAACACAAAATACAATTCATCCAAAGTAATAACGCAAAACAGAAGCCGCAAGCTTCAAAATAAACAAGCATGCTAACTGCTTGTTTATTTCACTCCTTTTCCCATTGCCTTTTCTTCCTTCCCTTCCCTTCCTTCCTCCCAGAATGTGCAAAAGGAGAGAGAAGATGGCAAGGGAAAGATGGTTGAGATGTAAAGGCAAGCTGGTTGAAGGGTAAGGGCAAGTTGGTTGAAGGTTAAAGGGGAAGCCGGTTGAAGGGTTAAGGGAAGGTAGGTAGGCGAAGGAGGAGGAAGAGGAGGAGAGGAAGAGGAAGGATCACCAAACATCAGCCAGAAACTCGAATATTGGAAGTTCCGTTCCTGAGAAGTATCATGACGGCCGTCGGAACCTACGGCAATGGTCGACTCGCAGCCATTGTCGTAACTGCCGTTATGGCCTCATAGCCGGCCGGGCCTTGCCTCGCCGGCCAGGATGGCAGAGTCGCTCACCGATAAACGGAGGCCAAAGTGGCACGAGGCACCAGCTGGTCGCGATGCCATGCAGGTGCGGATCGAGGTGAGATCCTTGCTGGGTTGAGATTCCTGCCGAGAGGCCCGAGAGGAGGAGATGGGAATGAACCGGGGATGTGCCGGGGCTCAACTGGGAATGACCGCCGCGTTGCCTGAGGAAGGCGCCGTGCCTTCAGGCGAAGGCAGTGCAATCAGATCTTGCAAGATGAATTGCTAAGTGCACCAAGGCACTGTTGTAAATTCAAGAGGAACGATGATTTACTGACATTTACTATATATATATATATATATATATATATATATATATATATATATATATATATATATATATATATACACACACACATATACATATATATGTATATATATACATATATTTATATTTATATATATATATATATATATATATATATATATATATATATATATATGTATGTATGTCTGTGTGTGTGTGTGTGTGTGTGTGTGTACATATATATGTACGTCAAGTATATATGTATATATGTATAATCATATATATGTATATGTATATATGTATATGTATATGTACATATATATATATATATATATATATATATATATATATATATATATTTATTTATATATATATATACAGTATGTTTGTGTGTGTGTGTGTGTGTATGTGTGTGTGCGTGAGTGAGTATGTGTGCATATATGTTTGTATGTAAATATACAAGCATTAATATTCCATATGTAGTCTTACTTCATGTACCGAAGCTAACAGCCGAGACGATAGGCAGCCGATATTCTTCGAGCGCCTCTGCCTCTCAGTGTTTTCATCAGCCATGCATAAAGGGCGGATCCCATCCGATTATATTTAGATGAATCATTTCCAAATATTTAATTTCTTGCTATAACTGATAACCTCTTTGTTACTCTTAGTTACTCCCTCTTGCTTATTTCCTCTTCTTCCGTCCTCACCTTTTTCCTCTTTCCCTCTGCGTTTCTTTCTTGACAACAACAAAAGAAAAGCTATTTGCTTCACGCTCGTTCCTTCTCCTCTGGGTTCAGCTCTGGAGACACGAGAGGGAAAAAGAGTAACTGCTATGTGGAGAAATTGCTTTTTGATAGTGATCTCACGCCAATGGACAGTCCGTGGCACAGTCACTCTCCGCTCTCGATTGGGGGGGGATAGAGAGAGAGAGGGTAGGGAGGGAGAGAGAAAGAGTGGGGCTCCGAGAGAGCGAAGGAATTGGCGAGGTAAGAGAAAGAGGGAGAAAGGGAATATATATATATTTGACTGATATATATATAACTGATATATATGTCATATATATATATATATCATATATATATATGTCATATGTATATATATGTCATTAATATATATACATTTGACTGATATATATATATATATATATGAGATATATATATATATATATATATATATATATATATATTTATATATATATTTGATTATATATATTATACATATATGTCTTTTAACTGTGTGTGTGTTTTCTTAAGGAAATTCTTGAACACACTGAGTCTGATTTCTCCATGTCCCTGAGAGAGAATAAATGCAAATTGTAATATAGGGAACTAGGAAACAAGTTGAAGTATATCCTCTATGGGTGGCGTTTGGAGTCTATATATACATATACGCATATATATATACACTTAATGAAAATAATGAAAATGATAATTGTTTTTTTAATCCTTTTAAATTAGTACTATGTGTGTGTTATTACTTCCACTGTTCTTGTGACGATGATAATGATTGTAATCATATCCCTTATGATATTACTGTAATAATTATAGCATTAAGAATAATAACAGTTAGTTTTGATAATGATAATGCTAAGAATGGCAATCATTGTTAACTATTACTATTTTCGTTTCATCAGTATTCTTATTATTATTACTATCATTGTTCATCTTATTTGTTATTGTTTATTTCTGCTGTTACTATCATTATCCTCATCATTGTCGTTATTGTTATAATGATTGATATTGTCATGACTATTATTTTTGTTTTCATGATTATCATATGTCATTATCGTTATCAGTATTCTTTTTATTATCATTATTGACTAATATATTCAGCTTTAGTGTTCTAACACATCCCATTTTAGGAATCCGCCAAAAATCAACTTTATCTTTGTTTGGTTTTGTGTTTACGACTTCAGCGCATCGTAGGATTTTTCTCCGAATCAGAAACTCAAAATTTGGACTAATTTTCGAAATTTCGTTTACGCCGTTCACGAGACAGACATCTTGGTAGCCCTTCTTTGCTGTCTTCGTGATAGGAAATATCAAGAACCAGACAGTGCGCATTAAGAACCTCTCCTGTTCTGCTTCGCGCCTCTGCGTGTGGCTTCGCTCCGTCTTCAGAGTCGCTCTTGACTTCGCCGGCCGTTCTTGGCTGCATTTCTGGAGGCGTGGGTAGTTCTCGAATCTTTCTCCTTTTAGTCTGCTCTGGTTTTCTTCTCTCTGTTCTCTACTCTATTTTTTTCCTTTGTTTGTTCTCCTTCCTTATATTTTTAGTATCATTATTATCATCATCATCACTATCATTAATGATATTATGATTACTGTAATCATTATCATTCTTATCATTAGTCACTATTGTTATCATTATTATTATTATTATCATTATTTTTATCATAATCATTATGATAATTATTATTACTATCATTATTATTATTAGCATTATTGTAATTATCATAATTAATATCATTATCCTTATCATCTCTATCACCGTCGTTTTTGTTTTTTTTATTATTCTCTTCATTATTATGTTAATCCATATGCTTATTTTTGGTAATCATCATCACTATCCTTCCTCTTCCTCTTCCTCTTCTTCTCAGTCTTCCTCATATTCTTGCTTTGGATCTTGCAAGATATTTCATGATTACCGATATCAGGTAAAACAGGAAAATGATTTTTTTTTATCCATTATCGAATAACAATAAGGAACTTAATCCCCAAGTTCGTAAGGCGATATTCCCTGAATCTCAGCGACTTACAAGCAATGCCATCAAGTCTGAGGCAATAACATAAAGTCAATAAGTGTTTTCAACGGAATTGCAACGAGAGTCACTATCATTATCGTCTTCTTCTTCTTCTTTTTCTTCTCGTTTTCGTTTCTTTTTTTTTCTTCATCTTCCTATTCTCTTTAAATTCTCTTTCTTCTAACTCTCTCCACCTCTTATGATTCTCTTTTTCTTCTTTTTTTCTTCTTCCATTTCTTCCTCGTGTTTCTATTCTCCTTCTTTTCCCTATCCTCCTCCTCCAATCCCTTGAGAAATGTTTTTTGTTTTTTTTAAGTCAATCTATTCAACAAGGAAACGAATCGATCGAGGGGAAGGGTTGGGAGGGGAGGGGGGCGAGCAAGAGGGAGGGGTCGCCGAGCCCCCTCCGGTGAGCGCCAACCCGGTGTTCTTCGGCCGAGAGAACATTCCAGAACTCGGGGCATACCTTCGGCGAGATGACGTGAGATTAAGAGTCGTACACGCGAGGTATGATAATGGCCTGAAATTCTACTTCATTTCGCTCAAACGCTAATACGTTGCATGGCCGTGTGATAATATTTTGCATGGAGCATAGCGAATGATTCGGTCCGAAGAAAAAGAAAAGAAAAAAAAATGAAAAAAATATATATAATTCTTCTTTTCCTTTTTTTGCTGGTCGTCGGGTCATTAATTTTGGATTTTGGAAAGACAATACGATTCTTATTTACGAGTTGCTTCAGGAATGCCAGTTTGACACCCTCGGCAGTTCGGTTGTTGTAGTGACCCTTGGGATTCTCTGCAGTGTCCATTGCATCCACTCTCAAGCATGTCTTTTTTCGATGTATTGCTTGAGACAAGATTTCATGGCGATCTAGAAATGTGAAGTTAAGATGAAGTGTTTGTATGCGTGTCTCTGTGTGTGTGTGTTTGTATCTCTGCTTATCTCACTCTTTCTTTCTGTCAGTATCTCTCTCTCTCTCTCTTCTTCTTCTTCTTCTTCTTCTTCTTCTTCTTCTTTTTCTTCTTCTTCATTTTCATTTTATTCTTCTTTTTCCTCTTCTTCTTCTTTTCTTTATATTATCATTATTCTCCTCATTCCTTTCCTCTTCATCCTCTTCTTCCTTTTTCTCCTTATTTTTCTCTTTTATGATAATGATAATAATGATGAAAAGTTTATTAAGTAAAGCGGTCGTTGCATTAGTAAAATTGTCACCTTGCAACACAGGTATTTACGTAAAGAACTGTAGTTATATACTATCTGGTTGTATTATATCTCGTCTCACATATGTTTCCCAGACTGATGGAATTCTGGAAGAAGGTCTCGATGTTAATATTTTTGAAAATTTCCCGGTTAAATACTCTCTCCGCTCTTGTTGGGAGGTGATGTTTCCTTTGTTAAGCGCCTCGAGATATGTAATGTAGTTAGTTCCAAGAATAATGCACAAAGTATTTTTCCTATATTTTTTTCTAATTCGATGTTTTCGGAGTGTTTTCGGACGGATGTCATAGTGAGGCTGCGTATTCTTATGAAAGTCGTCCGTATGTCTTCCGGGGATGATCCAAACGATTTGAGTTTGGATAACATGTTCCCGCATTTTGAGATGATTTTCTTCGTATTGTTGAACCATTTCAGGTTTTTCAATGATTATGACTTCTAACAAGCTCACTTCAGAGGCGTGGTCCTGTAACAAGATGGTGCCCTGCCTTGGTTTATGTGCGAATGTGAGAGTCATGTCGTCCACGTATTTGTATTTTTTAGCATGTGGGATATCATCATCATTACCCATTATGAGGAATAAGACAGGGCCGAGGACCTAACCTTGAGGGGCACCGCAATGCAGTTAGACTTCATGAGGATCCTGGGTCTCTGCTCGTGTCCTCTGGGAGCGGAGGTTGACGGAGGAAGAGATCCGTTCCATCCAGCCCTCGTCAAATCCCATGGACTCTTTTTCTTTCCTTTTTTTCTTTCTTTTATGACCAGGACGGTGTGTGATAGC
>BOPN01003195.1:136761-141761 GCA_017312705.2 Penaeus japonicus | reverse complement strand
ACAGTGTATGAGAATTTGAATATATTTAAGTTTATAAATCAGCAATTTAATGTATTAGGACGAAATAAACTCTTTGTTTTATTAAATATGCAATAAGTATTTGTTGCCTTATTGTCCTGGACAGGTGAGGATAAGCTAAACTGATATTTAAAGTAATTGGAAATACTTTTATTGTGACAAAGTTGCTAAATAAACAAAAAAAGTTATAGGTCACATATGGACTTAAAACATTTGAGTAAAAAACATATACTATATATATAAAACATTTCAAAACACAGACACACACACACATACACACACATAATGATAATGATTACAAAGATAATGAAAGCACCATCATTATTAGTTTTTTTTCTGTCTTTTCTACTTGTCTACGATTCGTTACACTCTACCGCGCCAGTATTTATCTGATTAGGGGGTGCCTCCTACGATGTCAGTGCGGACGTGGTGGAACCTGTTGTCTAGAATGGGAACAGTACGGAGGGGAGATTTGGTGTACCTCTGGACCTTATTTCACTGGCCCTCGATGCAGGTACGGCACCACTGATGGCGGGCCACACGACCTTACTGCGAAAGAGATGCTGGGTGGCCCTGATGTCGCGGTGCTCGTGGTGGGCGTTGAAGAAACGGCGTCGGAGGGAGGGCGGGATGTATGGGCGTGGATATCCCAAGGAGACGTTGCAGAGGAGGTCGTCCACGGAGTCGGGGATTTGGATCTTTTCCAGCTGGAGCGAAGTCTGGCCTCCTACCAGGCAGCAGCGGAAGTGTCCCGTTGCGGTAGTCCACAGGGCCGTCGGGAATGTTGACTCCTGACGCGATGATGCTGGATAAGGTGTCGGCCGCTTGGTTGTTAATCCCTCGGATGTGTCAGATGTCGGTTGTGAACTGAGAGATGTAGTCAAGGTGTCTTTCCTCACGAGGTAACTGGCGGCGATGTCTTGAGTGCAGGGCGAATGTCGAATGCTTGTGGTCCGTCAGAATGTGAAAATCCTTGGCTTCCACATAGGGGCGAGAGTGATCGACTGCAGAGTATGCCGCCAGGAGTTCTCTGCCGAAGGCGCTGTAGCAAAAGTCCTGGGGTGTCTTGGGAAAAGAAAGCAAGAGGTTGCCATTACTTAACCTGCTGCTGTTGGAGGACGGGGCCGATGGCATCTACCACTATGCTAATCGGCGCTCCAGGTCGGGGGTGGTTGAGGAGGGTAGCAGAGACCAGGGCTTCCTTACAGGCCGTGAAGGCGTCGTCAGCTGACAGCGTCAAACCAACTCGCATGATCTTTCCGTCTTAGCGATGTCCTGCTCTGAGATGGGGATCTGGTGGCATGCTCGGACGATGTCGATCTTTGAAAAGCCCGAACACAACGGGAACTGGTGACTGAAGGCCTGAAGGTGAGGCAGGCGGTATCTGTCAGGGGCGGTGATGGTGTTCAGATGGCGGTAGACGTCACAGGAGCGCCAATTCGCATCCCTTTTCCTGACGAATTAAGAGGAGATGCCCACTGGCAGCTGGAGGGGCGTATTATTCCGAGCTCCATCGTATGGTCGAGCTCTGCCCTGGCGACGCGGTAGCGGTCGGGAGCGAGCGGCCTGCAGTGTAGATAAGCTGGGTATTTACCAGTACAGGGGCGGCGAGAGTGCGGGCCCTTGACTGGTGCACTGGTTCCTTACCTCTAACCACCCTTGTAACCGTACTGAGCGAGGAAGTTGGTGCCGATGATGGGGTGGGGAACGTCGGCGACGACGAAGACCCATGGGACCTGCGTGCTGCGCTCTCCCCCCGAAGGACAGGGCAAGGCAGCACTCAGTGTAAACATTGATGGAAGAGGCGTTGGCAGCTTCTAGGGCGCGGGAGGAGGGGAGGCGTTCATCCTTGTGTGTGACCGGGAGAAGGCTGACCTCGGCACCTATGTCGACGACGAAACGAAGGCTGGAGTGGACAAAAAGAAGGCGCCTCTTGGGGCCGCAGGAGGTGGACGCCCCTAGAGTTAAGACGACCTCCGTCCTCTCCGACGACGAAGCCGAGCAACCTCACTTGGCGGCGGCCGAACTCACGCTTCTCTAAGTTCAGCTTCATGCCTTCGCCTTTCAGCAGTCCCAACGTCTCCTGAAGGTTGAATAAGTGTAGAAGGAGATCTAAAGGAGCATAAACCTAAGCCCAGAACCAGAAGGGCCTGGAACAGTTGTGGACATAGAATATCAAAATAAAGGGCGCAAAAAGCGATTCTGAGGAAGACCCAAACCACGAGGTGGAGCCGACTGGGAGAACCCTTCATCATAGCTGATCAACAAATACAATGGCGCAACAAGTAAGTAATACAAAACAACAACGTTATACTTAAAAACCCAGTTAAATTAACGGATGCAATAAAAAAAAAAAAAAAATCCGTATTCCAAAAGTACATAAAAGAAGACACATTAAGAGTCCTCGGACAGGGTAAAGCTATCCGCTTTAAAGTAGATGACATCTTCAAAATGGAACAACTAAATAACATTAGTTATCTGGGAAACTAGGAAGTGCAATGTGAGCAACCTGCTTCATGCAAGTTGTTAAGTTGCTCATACGGAACAATTTAGCCTATAGAAACATACATTCCAATACAAACAATAGAAGGATAAATCAAAACAATATGGGGAGTCAACTCGGAATTTTTTGGAAAATATCAACATGACAAAAATTAACAAAGATAAAGAGAGTGTACAAAAAATTATCCTTACAAAATTCTTAAGGATTACGTTCCAAGGCCCCTCACAGGAGTGACTATGGGTCACACTTCCTTTAATGTCTATCAGCGTACCTTCCCAGTTCCCAGAAGCTTTGATTGTCTACGTTATTGCATTGGGATTATAACAAGCAAGTCTACGAAAAGATGTAGTAACTGTGGTATATCAATCATAATTATAAAGATTGAACAAATTCCTCATACTGTTTGTATTGAGAGGAAGCACATTCACCTAGAGATAAATCTTGCAAAAGATACAAGAAAGCCACAGAGATTAATAAAAATACCATAACACCAAACAACATAATAATAAAAAGATTACAGCTGAAGCCAAACTCAAAACAAGAACATCGAATCAATATGAATAAAGATGTCACAAACAAGACATCACTCACTGCAACACAAAACAATGGTACACAATCAACAAAAGTAAATATGAATGGGATGCCACCAACAAATCTAAATATAACACAAACGTATGTAAAAGCGTCACAGGAATAATGAGTAATAAATAAAGTTCGGTTTTGATTGACTATCAAAAATGATGTTATCGTAGAGTTATTTTAATACTTTTCCCAATTTCCTATGAACCAATTTACTGATATATAAAAGTTTATGCGTTACGGAATTCAAAGAAAACAAGATTTCCGTTGAAATTATAGAAAATGTAAAAATGAGAGGGGGGACCTTTTCGTTTCAATAGGTGTTGCTCAAATTAAAAAAAAAAAAAGAGATAACCTAAAAGAAGCTGGTGATTCTTCACCCATCAACCACAAGGTAAGCAACATAAATCATCGACAGATCGATGAATTCATGAATATTCATCCATCACATATCCGTAGAATAAAGATTTCTTTTCAATTCATAAACGACATTCTTAACAATGGCGTGCAAGCGAATACCAAGATCTCCGTGTCTCACCATTTATATCCCGGCAAGATAGAGCTTGGATTGATACCAGTTTGGCGATAAATCTACAAATGTGTCAGAATCAGTTGAGAGTTGGTTCCAGTGGCGGCATCTGCCTGATATCTGCAGCTGGATTTCGATTTTTCGACGTATCTGCTAGGAGAACGATGAACCACATGAAGCAGTCGTTGTGGCTATATTGTTGATGTATAATGCAATGCGATTGCTTTATTTTACGCATTAAACTTTTTTTTGTGATTGGCGACGGATATGATGTCTTATGGGTCTGTTGATTCTGTGTAAGATTTACTATGTGTATGATGGGTTGCAATTATAGGTGAAATAGCATATTCTATGTGTATGGGTAGGTGCATGTATGTGTATGTGTGTGTGTGTGTGTGTGTGTGTGTGTGTGTGTGTGTGTGTGTGTGTGTGTGTGTGTGTGTGTGTGTGTGTGTGTGTGTGTGTGTGTGCGTGCGTGTGTGTGTGTGTGTGTGGGTGTGGGTGTGGGTGTGTGTGTACATACCTGTGTTATACATACCTGTGTGTAGGTTTATAAATCACTAACGCTTCCTTCCCTTTGTTATCACCTGTGAGCCTTTCATGCTCGGAAATGCGGTTCATTTTTTTTCCATTTAAAACTAATTATGGGGAGTCGTAGTCCTGGCGCTGTGACTATTTCCACGTCCAGGTAGGACTATCAATAACTTCCGAGGAATGTAGGAGCAAAAGTAGACTACTTTCTATGGCTAAGTCAGTAGAAATGAGCAACAAAAATATAAACACGAATTTGAAGGGTTACTAAATGAAAAGTACCTTTATGTTGGCTGTATAGCGACGGCATCATTTCCCTTGTTTGGAAATTCCGATTTGAAATCGTTTGACCAGCGCTGCTCACACACACATACATACTATGTGTGTGTGTGTGTGTGTGTGTGTGTGTGTGTGTGTGTGTGTGTCTGTGTGTGTGTGTGTGTGTGTGTGTGTGTGTGTGTGTGTGTGTGTGTGTACACACACACATACACACACACACACACACATATATATATATGTATATATATATATATATATATATATATATATATGTATATATATATATATATATATATATATATATATATATATATATATATATATATATACACACACACACATATATATGTATATATGTATACATATATATATATATATATATATATATATATATATATATATATATTTATATATATATATATGTGTGTGTGTGTGTGTGTGTGTGTGTGTGTGTGTGTGTGTGTGTGTGTGTGTGTGTGTACATGTAGATACACACACAGACTCACAGCACACATATATATATATATATATATATATATATATATATATATATATATATAT
>BOPN01003195.1:124261-129261 GCA_017312705.2 Penaeus japonicus | reverse complement strand
GGGGTGTAGGGGTTGGGTGTGGGAAGTTATTTTAGGTGTAGAGAGAGTTGGCAGTCGTAGTTACATGATGCGGGGATGTTAACACGTGCACCTGTTGCCCTTCTGTTTCAGCCAGTGTCGCCGAAATTCACTGCAGCTCGAGTGCTGTCCACAGCCAGCTCTCTTTTGAGTCGTCGAAATTAATGTTGAGCTCTGCGAGTATGCTGGAGGAAGGTGAGATGTGCTCGCGCGGCTCTTTGGTGATGAAGTGGTGATTTTATTCCCTGCTCGTGTCCTTTTTATCTGTTTTATCTGTTTTATTTATTCAAAACATGGTGTCCGTAATATAAAAGGGTAAATGCTTGTTTAAGTCGCTTAGTTAATACCATCAACATTATTATAATCATAAAAAAATAGAATAATATCCGAACAATTGCACCGGAATGCAATTGCTCAGAAACAACGGCATGCGATAGCGTTTCATATTCATAAGGCGAATTAATGGCCGACCTCACATAATTCAACACCAAGGTTAAGGACACGGAATGAGCATTTAGTGGATTAATAACCTCTCTCCCTCCCCCCACCCCCTCACCACTCCCTGCCGCCTCTATTGAGAAAGGCTAAAGGTTGAGGCGGATGGCGGCGCCCGCGACCCCAGGCAGCGAGGGCGACCAGAGGACCTGGCTGAAGGACCAGAACCAGCGGGATGAGAATAACAGTGACCTTAAGGACCTGCCACGAGAGGATTAGAGTACCGTAACCTCTGGCAGCCACTCTGAGGAAGGGTGAGGGAAGCATAAGGCAACAAAGCATGAGGGAAGCATAAGGCAACAGAGGGTGAGGGAAGGAGGTAACATTTCTTGAGGAAATAAACGTGTCCAGACCAGGCAGGTGCTGAGGAACATGGACTGTGGGTTCGGAGAGCAGATGGCCACGGTAGAAGAGGAGGGATAATGTTGACATATTGCTTCCATTAACTGCTTTGGGGATGATTTTTGAAAGAACCCAGAAAGCGCCTGGATGCTTGTTTCAGAGAAAAAAATGCCCGAACAAAGACGCCGAAGACAGCAAGTAATGTTTATCGAAACTAAAAGCAAGTAGGAAATATGCCTCTGGGCATGAATGGTATTTCACTAACTTCACCACTTAGGCCATCTATGTCTCGGATGTTTTAGCGAGAGAAGAGTTGGTAAGCGAGTCCCTGGGGTTTAACGACCGCCCCTTGACTACAGGACGCCGCCCCAAGTTTTCTTTGTCCTTCCAAGAAACATGTCTGGGGAAGCGGAGGAAAACGGCCGTGTCTGCGGGAGTCGAAGCGACTTGCTCGGCGATTGTGCCCTGCGGATTGGTTACGTGGATGGCTGTGTTGGCTGAACGTTTGTTAGTGTGTGTGTGTGTGTGTGTGTGTGTGTGTGTGTGTGTGTGTGTGTGTGTGTGTGTGTGTGTGTGTGTGTGTGTGTGTGTGTGTGTGTGTGTGTTACAAATATTCCTTGATATTATTAATCACTTTTGAAGGTTTGGCTATGACCAGCCCTTGAGGCATGTAGGCTATCCTTGCTGAAGACAGAATGATATCCCCACCTCGTGTCCCGGGCGGTCTCCTTCCTCTAATTGGCTTACACTATCTCTCGCTCTCGCCCTTGGCAGCCGTGATCCATGGAGATCCACGCACCCCCAGAAAAGCTATCACCGCGCCACGGGAGGGGGGGGGGACTGCCGGCGGCGCGAATTTTTAGATTTAAGTCCATCCCCAAACCGCGGACGACGCTTGTATCGTCTCAGAGGAAAGTAAGAGGATTCTGCAGCACTGCATGTGGGTTGGTGAAGTGAGTTCTGTCCCGAGAAGAGAACCGTCCGGGTAAACAGGTCTGGAATGGATGGCACACAGCTGCTAATTAACCCTTCTCGTGGCCGGTAGAGTGATGAAAGGGAGGGGGATTGTTAGAGTAACGCCGAAAATGCAATATTTTGCAAGCATTTCATTGTTCTGAAAGTCACTCGATCCATCCTAAAGGAAGAAGAAAATAATTGTGTAAACCTCTCGCATCATAGTTTACGTTGGTAGCCTCTCTGTCGTTCTCATGCTTCGTCGCTCGATCACAACACGTCAAGGGGATTTCGGGGGCGGGATAGATTGGGGTTAACCTGAGGTTGGCCTTTTGATCTCGGCGTATGAATTAATTACTCCTGGTAATTCTCTCTTCTACCCCTTTCCCTCCCTCCCTCCCTCCCCCTCCCTTTCCCTCCACCTCTTCCCCCTTACCCCTTTCAAGCGCTGATGGTTGGATGACTCGCTTTTCCCCCCATCATGAGTATTAATTAAGCGCAAGTGACGATTTGAACTGTGTATTTTAATCCGTTCACAGTGGAGAAGGATTTCAACAAGCTTGGTAGGATGGCGGGTTGACGCGAACTTATACTACATGCGTAGATGAGTGGGGAACGAACACGGAACACGAGGAAGCATCAGAGAGTCTAAAGCCAGAAAGTTATAAGGAGAAGAAATGACGGACAGGACACAGAGGGATATATACAGATATGTTACTGATGCAGTAGTGCAAACACAAAGATTTAACAAGTACACCTTGGGGACGCAGACGTCCGTGGCGTGATAACCCACACTTTGTCAGCCGGAAAATAGGATTTGTGTGGTAGTAAGGAGCGGAGTTGTCGCCAAGCTTCCGGTGGTGGAGTTTGTGGCCGAGAGGGTAGTTAAAGAAGGTAATTAAGGTGTGCTACGGTTACTGGCCTGGCGTACCTCGCCTGGCTGGCGACTAGAGCTGGCGTTTCATCACATAACGGGCAGCAGGTCCTGAATAACTGGATAACGCCAGGACTTCGATCAAGCCTTTTCGTTCGCTGGAGTTGGTAATGTGCTGTAATCGCCGGGTGCGCGGTCCGTATTGATGTGACAGGTGTGCGAGCGCTGTGATTTGGGTAGACACACCCTTGGGACTAAGGTTCGCGTAAACAAAGTCTAGCTTTTGATTTGGGGAGGTTTGTGGTAAACGCGATCTTACATTCCCGATTGTTGTTCGCGATGCATGTTGCATTGGGAGGCGTAGCTACGTGCACGAGAGAGCTGGACGGATGGTTCCCCGCCAGAGTGCAAAGGGAGCCACACGTTAGGGTGGAAGTGGCCGGCTCGAGCTCATTAGACAAGGAGTGTCGGCAATAGTGATTCGATTAAGCGCAAACCCGGGCTTCCTCTGTCCCGGGAAGGTGCTTGTTTGGGTGGCGCCGCCGGTGACCTGCCTCATGGGAAAGAGGGGGCAGGCCATGGGATTGCAGGATGAGGATGCTATCGATGGTCTGTTGCAGGTGGCGCGGTAGTACTGTTCGTCATGTCTTTGGTATGTGTAGTCGCCTATGGCTGTTTGATGGCGGGGAGGCGAATCGGACATGGAAAGGAGCACTGGCAATAAAGGAACTTGTTTATTCGTTCGAACTTTGATAAATACTTAGTGTAGTGATAATAAAAGATGTGATGTTGATATCCTTCTATAAGTATATTGGAAAATTATTGGTTGATAAGACATATTGCGTATTTCATTTTAGAAGTGATTGATGGAATTAAATACTGGGATTTTTTCGGAAAAAAGGTGAATATTCACATTCCAGACGAGGAAGTTAATGTCTACAGCCATGAGGTACAAATTCACTTTCACATACCGCGCAGGCACTCCGCACGCCCAGGTCACGTGATAAATAAGCTTGTTTTTGAAGTGCACACAAAAGCTATTCGGTATATGTAATGTACGCAGAGGAGACACACGTCAAGCTCATACATTCACTCATACGTACAAGGATGCCCACACGTAATACACGGTCACATATGAATGGTTAATGTTCTTTCAGACTGAAAAAGGAAAAGAAAATTAGGAAAGTCATGATTATAGTGAATGGTTGCAGGTGCGTGCATGGCAGATGACTAAGCAAAGAGACGCAAGAGCGAAGCTGGTGCTTGCAGGCAGTCCATGTATAATGACAGGAGTATATTGTGCACGGGAAGGTGGGTGCAGGGAGGAGAAAGAGAGAGATATGGAGGGAAAGAGGGGGAAACAACAAAGATCCTGAGGAAAAAAGAAAGAAAGAGAGGGGGAAAATAATGAACGCGAGAAAAAGGTGGGTATGAGAAAAGTGAACGCTCTGCTGAGAGGAGGCGGGGCATGCTAGAGATCGCCGCGGGGTTCTGGGAGAAAGTCTTGCCCTCAAACCACAGCTCGATGCCCGATGCCCGTTTTTCCCCAACCTCCCCTTCCTTCCACTCCCCCTCCTCCTCCCGCTAGCATCCTCGCCTTGTCGACGACCCCTTTCTTCCTCTTCCTCGTCTCTTCCCCCTTCCCTCTTTCCTCGCTTCGTTTACCCTCCTCTCTCCCCTTCCTCTCCCTCCCTCCTTCTTTTCCCGCCTCTCCTTTCTCGCCTCCTCCGCCCTCCTTCCTCACCTCCTTCCTCGCCTCCTCCGCCCTCCTTCCTCGCCTCCACCGCCCTTCTTCCTTTATTGTAGAAAGCATAAGGTTCGAGATTCGAGGAATGGACGAGAAGGATCAAAGAAGAGAAGTTACAGAAAAGAGGAGGAGGAAGGAAAATGAAGGAGAAGGGAATTAAAGAAGCAGAAGAACAAAGACAAGAATAAGAAGCGGGTGCAAAAAGAAGAAAAAAAAAACGGTGATAGAGTAGATCAGAAAGAATCCGCTCAAAGACGACGAGGCTGAAGGGGATTGCGAGGCGGTGTGAGAAGCTGCCATGACGGGCGCTGCCTCTTCACCTGCCCTCCTCTGCCCCTACCCCTACCCCTTGCCCTACGCTGCCCCTACCCCCTGCCCTTCCATTGTTACCCACTGCCCTCCTCTGCCCCTCCCCATGGGCCAGGCATGACGTCATTACCTCATTTTCACTGCCGCGACATTTTCTTGCTGTTCCCACAAAGCACCGGGTCAGGGTTTATGGCGTCCAGCTGTGTTTTTTGTGAATAGTTGTCTTTGTGCATTCAATGCTCATGATAATCTACTTGGAAT
>BOPN01003195.1:99261-101761 GCA_017312705.2 Penaeus japonicus | reverse complement strand
GCTTTACTGCGGCGACCGACGATTCGCTGGTCTACCTGAAACCGGCTTTATGAGGGCTTCGAGACCGGGGATAGGAGGCGAGGCGGACAGCGAACGGAACAGTCACTCGCGGAACAGGAATGGAGTCCGGTCGGAACATACGGGACAAATCGCATGCGCGAAACCGCAGGGAGTCAGTCAACGAGAAAATATAAAAGGTGGATAAAAAGGGGTAAAGGAAAGAGAGAGAGAGAGAGAGAGAGAGAGAGAGAGAGAGAGAGAGAGAGAGAGAGAGAGAGAGAGAGAGAGAGAGAGAGAGAGAGAGAAGGGGGGGGGGCGAATTAAATAGATAGGGCCATAGATAGTGGGAAAGAAATAAAAGGAAAAATGGGCGACGGAAAGGAAAGCGGGTAAATCCTCCTTAGAAATGCGATCAAAAAGACCCTCCCTATCGGAGTGACAAAAAACGACAAATCTCGCGAATTACGAGACATTTAGTCGGCGGTACGAGGCGAGACGAGATAAGCCACGAGGCAGGGATGTGAGCGAAGGTGTCTCAAAGCTATCGCAAGTCGGGGACCAGGATAAGGCTAGGAAAGGGGAGAGTGGATTGGGAGATAGGGCGAGGGGATATAATCCGTACCCAGTCTTGAGGTAGGTTGCCCTGGCTCTTTTGGAGCCGAGCGCTTCATATTTGTTCTGCTCGTTTTTCTTGTAAAATGTTAGTTTAGTGAGATTTACTTAGTCTTTGGTGTGCTTGGATCGTGAAAGCAATCTTGGAACTATTTTTTTCAGATTAGAGATACAGTTGATTTCAATAAAACGCTAATGTAAAATCCATCTCCCACCCTGCACAGAAATAAACATTTAAAGTACAGTCACAGAGAAAAAAAAATGTAAAAGACGTGTTGACAAGAGATAGTGTCTGTTTACACTGGTGATTCCCCCTCGTGTTGCAAGACGGGAAAGTAATGCATGGCAGGGAGATGCTGGCTCGAAAAACAAAGCAAGGCAAAAATAGAAGACTTTTAATGGCTGTTCGGGCGAAAAGTCGTGTCCCGTGGCGAGTGTATGTAAACAGTGGACTCGTTTTTATTCGTATGTCACAGCCGCGACGTCATGGCCGGGGGAGCCCAAGCCTAAGCTATTTTTAGATTATTGTTCTTCTTCTTCTGCTTTTTATTTCGTCCTCTCTCCACTTTTCTTCTTCCCTCTATCCTCTCTTCACCAGAAATCCCCTCTCCTGCCCCACCCCACCCTTCCTCCTCTACCCTTATCACACTCCTCGTAGCCCCTCACCTAATATTCTTCTTCCTAACCCTCCTCCTCTTCCTTCTCCGCCCTTCCCTAAAATGCCGATCGGCGAAGAGGGCCGCGTCGGGTCAGCCTCCGTGTGCCCCGAGAGGATGGCGTTGACCTTAAGCGGGAGATCTAACAATGGACGTGGCTGGGGCGCCGAGACGCCACGCCGCGACACTGCAGCTTCCTCTCGCTAGCTCGGAGAGGGAGGGGGGTGGGGATGGAGGAGGATGGAAGGAGGGACATTGATGGAGAAGAGAAGAATGAGGAGGGAGGGAGAAGGAAGGGCGAGGGACGGAAGGAAGTTGATGGAAAATCATGAGGGAAAGGATGCAACGAGGAGTGTGATGAAAGGTGAGAAGAGATATGGAGAAGGAAAGAGGGAGGTGTTTGATCAAGGGAAAAGAAGAAAGGGAAAATGGATAATTATGAAGAAAGGAGAAAGAAAAGAAAATAGCTTCTCGCCAGGTTGGACAGGAAATGAGAAAGACTGTGGAAGCAGAGCAAGAGAGACGGGGGAAATATCCTCTCCATACACGCAGAGAAAGAAGCGATTAATTCAGGATTGAGAGAAAAAGGAGAGAGAGATAGAAAGAAGAAAGAAAGAAAGAAAGAGAGAGAGAGAGAGAGAGAGAGAGAGAGAGAGAGAGAGAGAGAGAGAGAGAGAGAAAAGAGAGATAAGAGAGATAAGAGAGATAGAAAGAGAGAAAAGAGAGAGAGAAAGAGAGAAAAGACAGAGAAAGAATGAGATGAAAAGAAAGTGTGAGAGAAAAAAGAGAGATAGAAAGAGATAGATAGAGAGAGATAGAGATAGATATATAGACAGATAGATATATAGACAGATAGATAGATAGATAGCGATAGAGAGAGAGAGAGAGAGAGAGAGAGAGAGAGAGAGAGAGAGAGAGAGAGAGAGAGAGAGAGAGAGAGAGAGAGAGAGAGAGAGAGAGAGAGAGCAGAGAGAGCAGAGAGAGCAGAGAGAGCAGAGAGAACAGAGAGAGAACAGAGAGAGAGCAGAGAAAAAAAAGAGAAAAAGAAAGAAAGAGAGTGAGAGAGAGGGAGAGAGAGAGAGAGAGAGAGAGAGAGAGAGAGAGAGAGAGAGAGAGAGAGAGAGAGAGAGAGAGAGAGAGAGAGAGAGAGAGAGAGAGAGAGAAAGAGAGAGAGAGAGAGAGAGAGAGAGAGAGAGAGAGAGAGAGAGAGAGAGAGAGAGAGAGAGAGAGAG
>BOPN01003195.1:74170-76670 GCA_017312705.2 Penaeus japonicus | reverse complement strand
GTCATTATTATCATTACAATTACTTTATTGTGCATTATTAGCATCATTACTGATGTTGCTGTTTTCATTGCTATTGTCACAATATATCTGATATGATATGATTATCATTTATATTATTTCGAATTTCATCCTTTGAATTGTCTTCACTATTATAATCACTATTTTATCTTTCTTATGATAATTAAGTTTTCATTATTTCTCAGTATAACTATTGTTAAAAAAATCATTTTGAACTGATATGAATCTAAGAAATAGAAAAAGGAGGAAAAAAACGAAATGTAACAGAATTGCCTTTTTCCCCAGAATGCAGGACTCATTTGACCGCCTGTAACAAATGGCCAGACAGCTGATTGAAATTTGTCTCGATACCCGTTTCCTCGGCGAACAGCGGAAGGGAAAAGGGAAAACAAATGTAGATTCGAGGCGAGCGCTTGTCTTAGTACTTTTGATTTTAATATTACTGGTCTTGGGTTTGGTGGCTGAGGTGGGGAATGTGGGGTTGATGGTGAATCAGAATCTCGTGTTCTCATTGTCGTCATTGGTACCATTATCAATGTGTATATATATATATATATATATATATATATATATATATATATACATATACATACATACATACATACATATATATATATATATATATATATATATATATATATATATATATATACATATATACATATGTATATATATATATGTATGTATATATATATATATATATATATATATATATATATATATATATATATATATATATATATATGTACTATATATATATATATATATATATATATATATATATATATATATATATATATATATATATATATATATATATATATATATATATATTATATATGTATACACACACACACACACACATACATACACACACACACACACACACACACACACACACACACACACACACACACACACACACACACACACACACACACATATATATATATATATATATATATATATATATATATATATATATATATATATATATATACAGAAAGAGAAAAAGAGGAAGGAAAAGAAGAGGAAAATGAATAAGCAGAAGAAAGAAGAAGGAAAATAGAACAAAACAAAAAAAAAAGAGAACCCAACATTTACCACTTCTAGTTGCAGAAATCAGATTGCAGAACCCATTCACAATAACCAAAACCAACATAGACGCAATATACACGACCATACCCTCCACCCTCACCCCCCCCCCCACACACACACACACCGAAGACTTTCAAACAACACGAAGGTTAAACTTTGAACGCGGCCGTGGAATTACTTGTGAAGCGAAAATGATTCTATAACCAATGGAGAAAACGGGAGAGGCTTTTTGGACAACCATTTGGTGAGTTTTCTCTCGTTTTATTTCTAAATATATATGTATGTGTGTGTGTGTGTGTGTGTGTGTGAATTTTGAGCGGAATTGCAATTGGTCTGGACACACGGGTTCCATTTAAGGATTTTAAAATGGAATGTCAATAAAAGTAGAGGAACTTTTTCGGAGCTGTTCTGTGGAACATATCGACGATCACCGCACAGACGAGCATAGGCTCACATGCATAAACATTCATTACACAAACACATATATTACGGAAAAACATACACTCATATTACTCAAACACACACACACACACACACATACACACATACATACAAAACCCTCCCCCCCCCCCAACCCCATGCACACGCACATAAACCCAACCACACACACACACACACACACACACACACACACACACACACACACACACACACACACACACACACACACACACACACACACACACACACAGACACACACACGCACACACTCTGTCGGTGGCTTGACCCCGCTAGAGAGAGAGTTGATTGTTGCTGTTGAAAAAACGAAGGTGTGGAAGAGAGTGAGTTAACGGCGGTCGGCTTTTGGTTGTTTGGCGAAGTGCTTTGCTGTCACGCAGGGAGGGGAGGAAGGGAGGAGGAGAGGAAGGGAGGAAGGTATGGGGACGGATGGGGAGGAGATGAAAGGGGAAGGAAGGGGTTAAAGAAGGATAGGGGAGGAAAGGGGGAAGGGGGATAAAGGAGGATAAGGGAGGAAAGGGGAAGGGGGGGGGGTAAAGGAGGATAGGGGAGGAAAAAGGGGAAGTGGGGATAAAAGGAGGACAGGGGAGGAAAGGGGGAAGGGGTTAAAGGAGGAGAGGGAGGAGAGGGAAGGATAAGGGAGGAATGGGGAGGAGAGGGGGAAGGGAGGAAAGGGAGGGGGAGGGAAAGGGAGGATAGGGAGGGAAGAGGAGGAGAGGAAAGGGGAGCAAGGGAAGGGAGGGGAAGGGGGGATAGAGGGTAGAGGAAGAAAGGGAAGAGAAGGGAGGACAGAGAAGGGAGGAATAAGAGGAAGGGATATATATATATATATATATATATATATATATATATATATATATATATATACATATATATATATATATATATATATATATATATATATATATATATATATATATATATA
>BOPN01003195.1:69170-71670 GCA_017312705.2 Penaeus japonicus | reverse complement strand
AGAGCGAGAGAAAAAGAGATAAAAAGATATAGAGAAAGAGAGATAGATAGATATATAGATAGATAGAGAGAGAGAATAAGAGAGAGAGAGAGAGAGAATAAGAGAGAGAGAGAGAGAGAGAGAGAGAGAGAGAGAGAGAGAGAGAGAGAGAGAGAGAGAGAGAGAGAGAGAGAGAAAGAGAGACAGAGACAGAGACAGACGGACAGAGGGAGACAGCGAGGGAGACGCGAGAAGGACGCGGCGGCCGAGATGTATTTTCTTTTTTAGATATTCGCAGGGTCGATGGTGTGTCATGGCCTGAGGGGAGAAGGTTGCGAGTGAGGGGAGCAGGGGAGGGGACGAGGGGACGAGGGGAGCGTTCGGGGAATAAAAGAGGGAGAGGGAGGGTAGAGGGGAGGACAGAGGGGAGTAGGGGGAAGACAGAGGGGAGGAGGGGGAGGACAGAGGGGAGTAGGGGGGAGGTCAGGAGGTGGGAAGGGGGTCAAAGGAGAGGAGAGGGGTAGAGAGAAAGGAGAGGGAGAGAGGAGAGGGGAGAGGGAGAGAGAGGAAGAAGGGGAGAGGAAAGAAGAAAACGACCCAGAGAACCCCTGGGGCGAGGAGAGGGGACAGTGGGAGGTTTTACCATTATTACCACATTGGGGTCGCCTGGCTGGAGGGAGGGGGAGGGAGGGGGAGGAGTAAGAGGGTATGGAGGGGAGGGGTAAGAGGGTATGGAGCGAGGAGAAGGGAGGGGGAGGGAGGGGGAAGGGGGTAAGATGGTATGGAGGAGGAGGGGAGGGGGATGTGGAGGGGAGGGGGAGGAGGAATGTGGAGGGAGGGTTTATATATATATATACATATATATATATATATATATATATACATATATATATATATGTGTGTGTGTGTGTGTGTGTGTGTGTGTATATGAATAGATGAATATATATATATATATATATATATATATATATATATATATATATATATATATATATATATATATATATTTACATATACATATTTATACACACACACACACACACATATACATATGTGTGTGTGTACATGAATGCATGTGCATGTTTGTGTGTGTGTGTACGTGAGTGTGGGGGGGGTACTTGTGTGTGTGTGTGTGTGTGTGTGTGTGTGTGTGTGTGTGTGTGTGTGTGTGTGTGTGTGTGTGTGTGTGTGTGCTTGTGTGTGCATGCATGTGTGTGTGTGCATGTTTGTGTGTGTATGCACATCTCTCTCTCTCTCTCTCTCTCTCTCTCTCTCTCTCTCTCTCTCTCTCTCTCTCTCTCTATATATATATATATATATATATATATATATATATATATATATATATATATATATATATATATACTGTATATATACACACATATGTGTGTGTGTGTGTTTGTTTGTGTGTGTTTGTGTGTGTGCAGGTATGTATACGCTTCCCTTCCTTTTCCTTTTCGTTTATATCTAGATGGATACCAAGATACAGGATTCCTCAGCGTGTGTACGTGCGCCGTGGGAGAGAGGGAGCGAGAGAAACAGCGACAAAGAAATCGAGAGAAAATACCCTCGGCGCGCGCAAGGGAAAGGCGTCGCAAGCAGACAGCGAGGCCTAATCAGAACCAAACATATAAAAAGGGAAACAACCCGAGTAAAGAGAGGAGGTTGATGATTTGAGGAACAGGCAAAATGCGGATTACGCCTGATGCACCGGGGAACAGGAGCATAGGCAGCTACCAGCGACAGGTGATGGCAAGTGCGATTGCTCAGAGGTCCAAGGGAGGAAGGGGAGAACTTGCAGTAAAAGATGATAGAGTGGAAATTGAAAAGGAGAAATGAGAGAAGTAATGGATATTGGAGAGGGGAGGAAGAGGAAAAAAAGGAGAGGGAGAGAGATGATGACATGAGGGAGAGGGTTAGTGTATTACGTGTGTTGCAAGGCCATCTTATTAAGATCGTTTTTTTTTTCGTTTTTTTTGACAAAAGAGTGGGAAAATATTTCTGAATTTAAAGAAGGAAAATATCCAGTATACGGTTGATAAAACCAAACAAATAAAGATTGGAACTGAAAGCGAAAGAGAGAAAAAACGATTAGTTATTTCCTCAAAATAAATTGACGTACCAACGCCTGAAAACATTGCCCACGAGGAAATAAACAAAAAGAAAAGACTATTACAACCAAAGAGGAAAAGAAAAAGCTTTTTCATGATGCGGAAATGACAGAAGGGGATGCTAGATGAAGACAGAGATAGAAGGATTCATATCAGATCACAGCTGTCAATGACAATCAAGGAATATGAATTGAAACAGAGTAAACATGAGATTTCGAAAGTCCTCTGCAAAAGTTCGAGGCCATAGTTTAGAATCTCGAAGCTTCATTTCTGAATTGCGTATCTTTGCTGCTTCGGTTTTAAACTTCGAAGCCTCATATGACTTTCGTATCTTTGGTTGTTTTTTTATTTTAATCTCGAAGCTTCATTTGTGAATTTCGTATAGGATATTGCTTCACTTGAGAATTTCG
>BOPN01003195.1:61670-64170 GCA_017312705.2 Penaeus japonicus | reverse complement strand
TCTCTCTCCCTCCCTCCCTCCCTCCCTCCCTCCCTCCCTCTCTCTCTCTCTCTCTCTCTCTCTCTCTCTCTCTCTCTCTCTCTCTCTCTTTCTTCTCTCTCTCCCTCTCTCTCTCTCTCTCTCTCTCTCTCTCTCTTTCTCTCTCTCTCTCTCTCTCTCTCTCTCTCTCTCTCTCTCTCTCTCTCTCCCTCCCTCCCTCTCTCTCTCTCTCTCTCTCTCTCTCTCTCTCTCTCTCTCTCTCTCTCTCTCTCTCTCTCTCTCTCTCTCTCTCCCTCCCTCCCTCCCTCTCTCTCTCTCTCTCTCTCTCTCTCTGTCTCTCTCTCTCTCTCTCTCTCTCTCTCTCTCTCTCTCCTTTCCCCTCCATGTCCTCTTTCCACATTCATCTCCTCAGTGGTATCCTTCCTCTACTTTATTGGCAAGTCAAGTGGAACCATTTTCAATGCGAGGAAGGAACACAATGAAGATGGGGGAGAAAGGGAGGGCGGAGGAAGAGGGGGGAGCGAAAGGAGAAGGGGAGGGGGCGAGAGAGAAGGAGGGAGGGCGAGGAAAGAATGGGAGAGAGGACTGGGGTGGAGGGACGGGGGGGGGGGGAGAATGGGAGAGGGAGTAGAGGGTGGGGAATTGAGAGGGAGAGAGGGCATGGGGAGGAAGGGAGTGGGCGAGGGGAAAGAGGCCGGAGGAGAGGAAGAGGGTAGGGAGTATGGGGATGGGAAGGTGAGGGAGAGAGAGAAGGGAGAGGGGAGAGGGAGGATGGAGGAGAGGGGAAGGGAGAATAGTAGGGAGACGGAGAAGGGGGGGGAGGGAGAGGGGCAGGGATAGGGGAGGAGGGGTATGGGGGAGAGGGGAAAGGAGAATAGTAGGGGGGGCGGAGAGGGAGAGGGAGGGAGAGGGCGGGAGGGATAGCGGGAAGGGGTGAAGAGCAGTAGGAGGGAGGAATGAATAGGAAGGAGAGAGGGGGGAAGGTGAGAGGGGCAAGGGGAGAGTGGGAATATGGAGAGAAGAGAGAATTAGAGAGTAAGGAACAGAATATGGGGAGGGGGAGGGTGGAGAGGTGACGACGGGAGGGAGAGAAGAGAGTGTCGGGAGAAGGGGAACGGGGAGAGTGGAGTCTGGGGTGAGGAGGGGGAGGAGGAGGAGGAGGTACGGGGAGGGGGGGAGGGGACAAGGGTGGAGGACTAGAGGGGAGATTTGAGGGGAGGAGGAGGAGCACTTTCAATTTGTGGTCGTGTGTGGTGTTTTAGGGGAGTGTTGGGATGGCTGTGCTCTCTCTCCCTCTCTCTCTCTCTCTCTCTCTCTCTCTCTCTCTCTCTCTCTCTTTCTCTATCTCTCTCTCTCCTTCGTTTTCCCTATCTTCCTCTCTTTTTCAGGCTCATCAGCCAAACGATTTAATAACACCATCATGAAACCCTCACACCTCATTAATTCCACCGCCGCTAAAGGAAAGGAGAGGGACATACGAGAAAAGAAAAAAGGGAGTGAGAGTGCGAGCGAGAGAGAGAGAGAGATAGATATAGATAAATAGAATGATAGATAGATAGAGAGAGAGAGAGTGGGAGAAAGAAATAGAGAGAGAGAGAGAGAGAGAGAGAGAGAGAGAGAGAGAGAGAGAGAGAGAGAGAGAGAGAGAGAGAGAGAGAGAGAGAGAGAGAGAGATAGAGAGAGGGAGAGAGAGAGAGAGGGAACCCTAACATCTGAGTCAACCAACATGTTCCTCCTCTATAGCCTCCCCCCCCCCACCACCTACCCCTATGCTGTCCCCTCCCTCCCCTCCACCCCTCCCCTCCTCAGGGTGTGTACCAACACTTCGCCCGGTAGATTGTATAGAGACACAAATTATGAGGATAGTAATGTATTCTACACCAATATAGTTCCTTGGGAGGGCTGTAACGAATGCAGGAGTGGGAGAGAGAGAGGGAGAGTAAGAGGGAGAGAGAGAGAGAGAGAGAGAGAGAGAGAGAGAGAGAGAGAGAGAGAGAGAGAGAGAGAGAGAGAGAGAGTAAACAAGAAAGAGAGATAGAGAGAAAAAACGATGAAGGGGAATGAAGAATGAAAATTAGGAAAAAGAGCACATATATATATATATATATATATATATATATATATATATATATATATATATATATATATATATATATATATTCATACACACACACACACACACACACACACACACACACACACACACACACACACACACACACACACACATATATATATATATATATGTATATATATATATATATATATATATATATATATATATATATATATATAAAGACAACGAATTTCCTATCGGTAGCAGCATCATTTCTATGAGTGTTTACACTGGTGAAGAATCCTTTGATTTCCTCCTGGCTCCATACGCTGGTTCGGATCAACACCAAAATTTAATCAATCAATTCCTATCCTATGGCAACGCACCCATCGCAATGTGTCAGTAACTCTTCGCGTAGTAAACAAACAAACAAATAAACAGCAGCGAAAACGTAATGTCCCTGTC
>BOPN01003195.1:5000-20434 GCA_017312705.2 Penaeus japonicus | reverse complement strand
GGAGAGCGAGAACGATTCCAGAAAGGTCATTGAACTTGGATCTTTTTTTCGTAATCGCTGGGGATAACCTTTATGCTTTTTTGATAAGGTTAATCACATCTGCTTTTGTTGGGTGCACAAAAAGTATAGACTATAGGGAAAATTACGCCTTTATCAGCATTAACTTTGTTATCATTATAATCATTGTCATTATTATCCTTTTCAATACCATTTTTATTATTATCATTATTGTTATTATTATCTTTATTAATATTATCATTATTTTTATCATTATTATTACTATTGTTCCTCTTGTTATTACTGTTGTTGTTATTGTTATTATCACTAGTATTATCATTATCATTATTAGTAATATCATTGTTATCATTATCGTTATCGTTATCATAATAATCATTCATCGTTCTTATCATCATTGTCCTCTCCTTCTCCTTATCATTATCATCAATATTTTTGTTATTACTGTTATTATTTTTATCATCATTACTATCATCGTAATCATCATTATCTTACTATTATGATTATCAGTATCATTCTTATCATTAGTACTGTTATTACTATTATCATTATCATTATCAACATTATCATCATCACCATCATTAATATTGTTGTAACTATCATTATTATTACTATCATTATCATCATATTTATCATCATAATTGTTGTTACTATTACTATCATTATCCTCATAATTATTGTCTTTTTCATTTTCATTATCATTATTATTATTACCTTCATTTTTACTGTTAATGTTACCATTATTATTATCATTATTATTATTAGTAGTAGTGATAGTAATAGTAGTAGTAGTAATAGTAATAGTAGTATCATTATTATAATCACTATCATTTTTATCATTATCATCATCATCATTATGGCTATTAACATTATCAACATCATTTTCATTAACATTATTATCTTTATAATTACTATTTTCATCATTATTGGTATCATTATCTTTATTAATAACATCATCATTAATATCATTATCATTATCGTTATAATTGTTATAATCTTCAGTATCATCATTATCACCATCATTGCCATCATTATCATTACTATCATCATTATTATTACTATTGTTATCATTGTCATTCTTATCAGTATCGTTATTCTTATATGATTATTATCCTTATTATTAATATTTTTGAAATTAACATTTTCATCATCATTTTCATTATTTATTATTATTATTATTATCATTATTGTTATTATTATTATTATTATTATTATGATTATCATCATTATTATTATTAATATCATTATTATTATTACTACCACTATTATCATTTTCATTATTAGTATTGTTATTAGCATTATTGATATTATCATTATCATCATTATTATTACTATTATTATTATTATCATTATTATTATTATCATTATCATAATAATAAAAATAATAATAATAATAATAATAATAATAATAATTATTATTATTATTATTATCATCATCATTATCATTATCATCATTATCATTATTATCATTATTATTATTATTATTATTATCATTATTAATTGTTGTTGTTGTTATTGTCATTTTCATTATTGTTATTACTATTATCATTATTATTATTATTATTATTATTATTATCATTATTATCATTATTATTATTATCATTGATATTATTATTATCATCGTTATCATTATCATTGTTATCATTATTATAATCATTATTATTATCATTATCATTATTGTTATTATTATTATCATGATTCATCATCATTACCACTATCATATTATCATTTAATTGTCAGTAATTGTCATTATCATTATCATCATTATTTTTATATCATCATTACTATCATTATCATTATCCTTAGTAGATGTAGTAGTAGTATCAATATCAATATCAGTGATTGTCACTGTTCCTTTCATTATCATTATTGTTATCATCATCAGTATTGTTTTCATTAGGATTACTGATATCGTCACTTTTATAACCACATTATGATAATCGTCAGTACTATCATTGTTATCATTATCATCGGTACTGTTACTTATTCCAAAATCCACTCTTGCTTTCCAATGTTTCTCCTCTCTCGCTTTATTTTTCTAAATCCGTGTTCATGAGGTTGCTTAATCTTTGATCTCTCTGCCAGGACTTCATATCGCCCCCTCTTGCTCTTTGTCACTATTTCTTCTCTCCCCCCTTCTCTCTCTCTCTCTCTCTCTCTCTCTCTCTCTCTCTCTCTCTCTCTCTCTCTCTCTCTCTCTCTCTCTCTCTCTCTATCTATCTATCTATCCATCCATCTATCTCTATCTCTATCTCTATCTCATTCTCTCTGTTTTTCTATGTATTTATATCATTTCGTAATGAATGTATGATTTAGTTCACAATTACATACGGATAGGATAATGGATATTAAAAGAGGACAAGAAATAAAGCAAAAATTCACAATATCCTATAGCTTCCCATAAAAAAATCCATTTTCTATAATACTTTCCAACGTTGCCATGACGACCGAATCCAAACATAAACAATAGCACGAGAGAACAGGTGCATAATCCTCCTACAATGAATGAAATTCTTGGTAGTTAATCTTAACCAGGTAATTTTTGGGGGGTTGGCTTTGTCTTTGAGGTACACGCGTTTGCCATGGGAAATAATTTTGGCAGATTATGTAACGGAAGAGTTTATAAGAGGTATGGTTTCGCATTTACGTCGTTTGTTATTGAAACGGTGTCAGTATGGCGGTGTCTGATATATTTAATGAATTTCCTGTCAGTGAAGGCCTCATTAGTTAATAATAGGTGAGTCATGTTAAGGAGATAGGGAAGAATGCTTACTGATTAAGAAATAAATGAATATATATACAAAATGCATCATACATGAATGTTAATTTTTGCATGGCATTTTCTCTGTTTTGGTGTTTAGCATTAGATCGACAATCGAAATCTATTCTAAAAATACTGTTGGATCAAGGGAAGGAAGGTGCTTTAGTATGAATCTTGAAATTGATAGATATTAACCCACTCACGACGGGGGCATTCCAGCCTTGAATGTCCCATTGCCGGGGCGTTCAAATTATTAGGCCTAAATCAATTAAATGGCTGGCACAATACTGTGCCGCCCGGCCACTGGGCTTTTGAATGAGCGGTACAGTACTGTACCACCCGTCCAGAGAGGGTTAACTTTATCTATGAATATTATCATTACATTCTAACCTGATTTAAGTTAATTAGAAATATCCTTTTCCTATTCATTTAAGTGATAAATGTGACTTACCTTACAACACTATATTTTCTTGAAGTAAGAAACAAACAAGCAGTATGGGCAGGGATTTTAACCCATCCACGACGGGGGAATTCTAGCCTTGAATGCCCCAATGCCGGGGCGTTCAAATTATTAGGCCTAAATCAATTGAATGGCTGGCACAATACTATGCCGCCCGGCCACTAGGCTTTTGAATGCGCGGTACAATGTTGTACCACCCGTCACGAGAGGGTTAAGAACTAGAATACAATATGAAATCTCAACAAGGCTGGTCATATTTATAAACAAACTGCCACCTGGCTGGTGAGAAAAAAACATTAGTCAATATTGTGCCCACCAGCAGTGTTTATGGATGACACCCTAGCAATGTCCCCTATTTAGCACGGTTTATAAGTATATAGATAAAATTTGAAAAGAAGGTATAGGTGATATACATTTGTATGACTGCAGCCTAACATAAATGTATTTATAATCTTTTTAAATGCATGTAAGTATATAAATGAGTTTGTTAATTTATTAGACTAGTCTTCATAATTGCATAAATGTCATGGGCTAATAATGTTTTTTTGATTCAAGAGAGGTATTGATTTTTAAATTATTTGATTACTTGGTTAAAGGATAGGATTTTTGTATGTAAACATTGTTATGACAATTTTAACCCATTATTGACGGGTGACGTGTATTTTTGTCATACATGATGCAGGAGCTCTGGCCTAGCAGTTGGTGTCATGACGTTCAGGGATTTTGGATCACTATGTTATTTTATTGTGCTATGAGTAATGAGTGAGTGATGTTGACAATTGCAGTCATAATTACTATAATTGCAGTAATATTAAGCAAAATGGGTTTCACCTAATGTCCAAAACCTAGATGGCACCACTTTCTTCTAGCACCAGCAGGAGAGAGAGCCTTGAACAGCCCCCATCTACGGTCTCTAGCAAGCAATATCTCTATAGAGCAATGGCACATAGCAAATTGCCAATCTCTTGCTCTAAAGTACCACAGATGAAAGATGTGCAGGTAGAGCGAGAAGAGAAAGGTGACTCAAACCATGCCCAATGTCTACAATGTGCCCCTGTGCTAGTAGAGATGCCTTTTACTGTGGCACTCACTGTCAAAAGCACAAGATTCCTTCCTCTTCCCTACCTCTTCATTTTATCTTCATTGTGGATGGTTATGTGTTTTGTATTCGTTCGTGACAGCACACAAATACGAAAAAAAAGTTGTTTTTTGTGCTTCCCTAAAACAGCAATACTTCTCTCACACTGAGTGTAAAGAAAAGAGCTTATATGGACCTCGAACTACAATTTTAGTCAATTGCAGAATTGATAGAGCCTGTGATATGACAGATATGTCTCTAAAAACAGTAAAACACACAAAAAAACAAAACACAAAAATGGCTCTAGCTCTACAATGAGTGGCTAAAAGAGAGTGGGAAAAGTCAAGGTATGTTGCGTGAAACTGCCTCGTTTTGAAATGAAACCCATCCTGGAGCCTGGGTAAGCAAATCTATCCCCATTGTTAACAGGTTAATGAAAGTTTTATGACCGTTAGAGACAGAAAGAAGGTTAATGTTTTGTTACGAAGCTGAAAGAGGCTCGATTATATAGTCATTTGGTAAATTCATCTGCTAAGTCATTAACTAGGCAACTGGGTGTTTTGCCCAACCTCAGATTCCTCGAACTTCCAGTTCGCCCAATACTGTAGCCAAGATGGTCATTTTGCTGTGTCCTGCAAGGGCAGTTATACCAGATTTATTGCTGCTGCTATTTATTATTGCTACTACTTGTTATTGCTTTTGAACTTTAACGATTTTTTCTAAAACTATTTTAGAATTTTATATAATTGTTGAAAAGCATTTCAATCAAGTGTTTCACCACAATTTACCTACAAATCAGAATATTGCTTTTGAAATGTTGATTCATGTACTGACCTTATCTTTGTATAATCTGCACTCTTGGATAATAATTTCTTAGGATTATTTTTTAGATTTTCCTGTTCTTCCCACCTTTGCCAGAAAAGCAAGTAAATTATTATTCTCCATTTTCTTTTTTAACTCAAAAAGGTTGTACTTGTTATATGGAATTCTTATCAAATAACTGCATACATAATCATGCTTGATATCAAAATTTTAGTTGTTTGTAAAAGTAATAACAGTAATAGTGATATAATATTAAAGTGCAATATAAACAATAAAAAGGATAAGGATTACTCCTGTGTGGCTTATCCTGGATGGATAGACAAAGCAATTATGATGGTTGGGTGGAAAGACTACTTTGGGTGAACTGGATGTTGGGTGAAACAACCTGCCGCTCAAGATTTGTAGAAGCACATTCAGAAAAAAAGCTTATGGTGAATACAGTGGAGATTCAACATAAATCAGGTAGTGAATGATGGCAAAGTCTTTTAAGTAGAGAGCTGGCAGAATATACTGCTTCTGAATCTCTTCCAAGTCTTGTAGAATACTAAAGCAAACGCAAAATAACAAACAGTACACTTATACACACTCAATGGGTATGAAAGATGACCTTTGTGATTACTGATCATTTTTTATAACTGTAATTGTACTCCAAGAGTTACCAAATACCAGTACAAATATGACTATAGATAATGACCAATATATATTACAAAGATTATCATAATTTGTTCCTAAACACATACTAGCATCTACCGTTTTAGAATAATATTCAAACCTTTTCTATTCTCAATCTGTTTTCTTCTTTTCAGGAGGTACACAATATCATGAAGAGCTAGAATGAATTTACCTGCCAAGCGTCGTGGCCTTTCACCCGAGGGACGCCAGATCAGAGAGCGACACCAGGGATCACTTACCATTGGCCTTCAGGGCATCACAGTACATCCAGCTGAACGCAGTAAGTTTCTCTGTTCTTTGATTGTCTTTGTTATCCTTTGTTTTAGTATTGTTGTTATTATTATTATGATTATGATTATAATGATAATGGATTATGATTAAAGATAGAAAGACATTTCATCTCAGCCTTTATTGTACCTTGTGAACAGGTCGTAACCAACACGATTTCTTACAAGACAATGTAAGACGGCTCCATGAGATACAAGCAAGATGTAGAGATCGAGAAAATAACAGAAAACCACAGCCTCTAAGGGCAACGAGAGAAAGCTCAGCAAGTACCACATCTTCATTAAAACAGGTAAAGGAATGTGGCTCATTATCTTTTTTTTTCTCTTCTTTCCATGGTTTGATTTTCTTTATGACCATAAATGATTGAATGCTTGTGATAGTTTTATTAGAAGCTTGAATTTGTGTTATTATGATCTAAGTTATTATGATTTGGGGAAAAAATACATACAGATTAACCCACTGCAGATGAATAATTGATAGTTAATTCATTTTTGTCAGTTTTATTAGTGGTAATGATGTAACTAACTCACTTGTCAGGCTCAAAACTAATAGAAAGGCATTCAAGTCTTTTTCTTTGCACTGTTTGTAAGGAATCTTGTAGTTGTATTCTGTTAATGATATTAAATTTATGTTCCTGGTCAGCTAGTTCATCCTCATAGTTCATTAATAATTGTTGTTTCCTATTGATGTGTATCATAAGCTTCACCATCTCACTTTTCTTTTCTTTTTTTATTATTCATATAATATCTCTGCTTTGTTTTCTATATTTGCTATCATATTTGCATGATACATTTAAAGAAATGTTTTAATATAATGTCTTCCAAAGATGGTCAGTTAATGCATCTTTTCATTGTAATCCAAATAAATTATTCAAACTGATGGACGGAGTAGACTAAACAGATAATATTCCATTTATTTCAGGTGGACTGCTTAGCCCCAATTCGCAATGGCTCATCGAAACTTGGAAGACGAAGCCCAAGTTCAGAGTACGAGGGAAGTGCACACTCAGACTATTTCTCACTAACAGATGAACAGATTGAGTCAGCAGTAACACAGCTCAGTGCCCGCCTCCAACACAATGGGGTGAATCTACCAGACCGAAGTGAGGGAGAAGATGGGAGACAGGTGCAGGAGAATGGGTTTGGACATCAGAGCAGAAGTTCAAGTGTCATGTCCCAGTCGCTTCCAATGCCCACCCACCATTCACCACTGAAGGAAGCCACACCAAGACTTGCAAGAACAGGGAGTCCTGTGATGCTGAGGCCCATCTCATCCTCTCGGCGTACACCTGTTTCTCCGCGACCAGTCAGTGCAGCCCATCGTCAGAATTCTGGGACTGGGTTGGAACTTCTCTCTGGGTGTGAATTGAACCATGGAGTGAGGAAGATGCGGATGGATAATTTGCTCTCAAAGATAAGAAACCGAAAGCCAGCATGTGAGATGGATTACAATACGCATTACAGAAATATAGAAAATCAGCACAAATTATTGCTTGATAATTCAGACATGCTTAGTCTTTATGGCTATGGTGAGGGAAGTAATGGTATAGACACACAAAGATCTGTAACAAGAACTGCCTTAAACACTGCGGTAAGTGGTTCCAAGCCTGCAAAACTGGTGCGTGCTCGTAGTTTTGATAGAGATGCCCTCTCCAGGAAAAGTGCGGCAGCAGGACGAACAGAAAAGTCAGCAAAATCTTCCACAAAGTCTGATCAAAGGGCAGTCAGCTCACCATCTCCACAGTTGAAGAAACGTTTCTCAAAGTCAAGCGGTAATCTCGCCCATGCTGCTCCATCCCCAGCCTCAGAACAGAGTAGTCACAGTCGCAGTGGGAGTCCAAGCAAAATGAGAAGTGAATCTAGTAATTACAGTGTCAAGCAGTTAGAACAGTCTCCACCAAGCCGTGCTTTGTCAAGTGTTCAAAGCATGCAGCGAACCAAAAGCAACTTGGAATCCCCAAGAGTATTTGAAGCCTCCATTGATGGTGTAAGTGAGGCACCACAGCTAGATAATAGTTCAGAACTTGTTAGCCAGTACTTAGAAAATGAATCAAGAGTTAAGTCTTCTGGCACAAGTGCAATACTCAATAGAACAGCTTCCAGTGGTGATTTGAATCTCAATTCAACCATGACCTCAGACTGCAACTTCAACATCAGTGAACCAGACCAGTCTATCTCCTGTAATTCTGCATTGGAAAATCTCCACCTCGACTTGCGACCTGAAAGCCAAGTAGATGGTGATATGAGGATACAAAACAACAATGCAAGTAGTCAAATTGAAGACTCTACCCATAAATATCGTCCAGAGGTCTATACAATGCCGTACAATGACATTGTTGGAAATGAAAATGTGAGTGAAGGTGCTTTTCCACAAGAGGAAGCCAAATCTTCCACACCAGTGCCAAATGAGGCTCAAGATTTGCCTAGTGTTAGTTCTATACCGAAGCTTCTAAAGGTGAGAATCTGGTATAAAGTAACTTTGGACCATGATATGCTTATTTGTCTTTGTTGTGATGATTACTTTTCTTTAGGGTAGATAGTATAGGCTATTTCCTTAAGCCTTCTGAGATGGGCTACATCTTCAGATTTTTGGCCTGGCTTGGCATCTTAATATATTGTGTTTTCGCCTGTGTTTTTTATTTGCTAGAATAATGGTATGATATATGAGACTATATATATGATCTATAAGCAAAGCGATACTAATTCACATTTGATATGATTACCTAGTTACACTACTGAAGGAATAAGTAGCTTGTATTTTGAAAAAACAAACAAAAAAAAAAACAGATTGCTAAGGGGATCCAAGCCCTCTATAAATGCCTGTAGTGGAAGGATTAAAGACATATTGATACATTAGTTATTATTTGTATCAGAATAATCTCTGTTAATTTTCTTACTAGCAGAAGAGAGAGCAGCATGGTCAGCCCTCAAGTCCATCAACTTTACGAAGATCTCAGTCCATGAAGAATATCCGACAGCGCCAGGGAGAACCGCCCTCAAGTTACAAGAGAGGGAAACTGCCCAAGTAAATTTTCTAATCTACAGTGATATTTAGCCTACTTTTGACATAATGTGTTGAATTAGTTGTGCAAGTGTTTTCTTAGATCTAAAATCTTTTATTACCTAGTTTAGCCTATAAGAGATTTGTGAATATTTATGTCATTTTTTATACATTTTTCCACTGCCTTGACTTTTCCCCTCTGTTTTCTCTCTTTCTTTTTTCTCACAATTATTCCTATCTTCCTCTTCCCCTCCCATCAACATATCAATACATCTGGTGAGGGAACTGTGGAAAATAGAAGTAAGATCCACAAAATATATTAACATTGAAATTTTCTTCCTTAGGTATCTCTTAGCCCGGAAAGAGGAGGAGAAGAGGTTAGCAGAGATTGCTCGCTCAGTCGACCCAGAGTGTCCGCCTGGCCATGCTCCACTTCCTGACCATGAGCGGCGCAACACCCTCCATCTCCTTCGCAAGAGTAAGTTCTTGTTTCAGTATTGATTGCAGAATTTTTTTACTCTCTTGGTAAGAGTTTTTTATTGATCTCTAGGGAGTGAAGTGTTGGCTTTGACATGTTATAATCTTGTAACAGAATTCATTATCTGTTATGTTATATAATTTAGACAGGGTTTCCAAAAGTGTTTGTCAATATATCTCCAAACCTCACTAGTGTATTCTGAAAAGATCTCAAAGTATTTCTGAATGCAGTAGACTAATCAAATATGGTGCTTAAGCAGAGTGCAGCAGAAATGTATATACTTTTTATGTATTATGAAATCTGCATATTGTACTGAAAGCATTTCCTTCGCAGGATCATACAATATGATATTTTACATGTTTGAGCACTTTACAAAATCTAAGATTTTTTTTATGATGGGCAGTCAAACTATTCTAGTTTTAAAGAACTACTCTGATGAATTGGTAAGAATCTTGTAGGGTTACAGGGAGTAATTTGTAATTGACAATTTTTCTTCAAGGTCAAGCAGATGTAATGCGTGAGCTCTCATCCCTGCCTGTGGCTCAAGACACACTTAGGGTGAAGAAAAGGAGACAAGACCTGGAAGACAAACTTATGCAAATTGAAGATGGACTACGCATCTTTTCTCAACCGAAAGTGTATGTTATGAATGATGATTGAAAAGAAGAAAGTGTGATGCATTTATATGAATATAAGAGTGTGTATGTTTTAGTCAAGAATCATATAGTGCATATATACTGAATAAAAGTATGTAAGCTTATGAGTAATATGTTCCTGCCGAGCTGTGTCTTTTGATTCACACTATTCAGGTATGGTAAGTGTCTTGTGAATAATCTGTCTGGATATTTTGATTATAGGATTTATATTGTACCCATCATCTTTTGTATTGATAAAGCATCAAGTACACATTCATCCTTTTCATTTATTTTAAAATAGTATGCATAATCAGTAATTACGATTTTAATATGTGGACAAGGTAGTGATCTGTTCTATTCAGTTATTATGTGAGCAGTATTAAAGAGGATATTTGAATGACTAATAAGAAAAATGTATTTATAATTTTTGTTGATCTTGTCAGAGGAATAAAAAATCTCAATAAAAAGGACATAGGTTAAAATGTTATGGATAAAGATAGTTACTAAATTAACAGAAAAGATATGAGTACTGTGCCATGCTTGGCTACTTGGGGAAGTGTCCATCTAAAGTTGTACTTTTTTCTTTCTTTTACACAAAACAAATACATCTTTAAAAAGGTGTGCTTATCATTTTTGTACTATTTACCCTTTTTCCACTGCAAAAGCAGCCTTTGTGGGAAAAGATGTTGGGTAAGACATGGTTCTCAGTATTAGAATAATAGTGATAGATATGAATGATTGAAAATGTGACATGGAAAGATCTGATAAAAATATTATGAACCTAATTGGCTGTGAACATTTGGCAATGGCATGCTAAAATTAGTGAGCTTAACCCATTTGCAACGGGTGACATTGGAATGACGTCCTATAATGATTTCTCCCTGTAAATACACGTTTTACATAGTTATAAATGTATATACTCATTGCAGTTGCATTTGTATATGCACATTTTTCTTGACATGTGAAAATAATTTTAAAAAATACAAAAACCTCCTCTGATCACCCTATAGAATTGTGCAGCTAAAGAGAGCTCTGAAAGGTCCATTGCACTGAGAGAGATCTCTCAGCTGGAAGCTGCATGTGCTTGTTATCATCTTCCTGACAGGAGTGGCATTAGGCAAATATATGCCCTGTTGTGAATGGGTTGATGGACAACAGGAAAAAGTAAGGAAGGAGCACAGATTCAAATGTATCACACATTTGAAGGTGTGTTCTGGTGGCAGTGCTGTTATTATTTATTCATTTAATTATTATTATTGAAAATTATTGTATGGATGAAATATAAAAGTTTCCAGGTAAAATGACATTGCTTAGTATAAATAATTCAAGTTGAAATTTGAGGGAGAAAGCTTTCTTCATTTATGTATAGAAAGATACTTCTAATTGTCTTTATTGATATTGGTTTTATGGCAATATACTTTTCTCATCATTATCATTTTTTATACTTTTTGTTAATTAGAGTATCCACAAGCATTGTATCTTTCTAAATATCTTTTAGTTTTATGTGGAAAAGTCATAAAAGGAGAAATAATATATTAGCTTTCTTTGGCATTCAGGAGAAGATAGTATCTTCCAAAGGTTTAAATAATTATCCAGTTACTGTCTAACTGCCTACATCCTTTTGAGCATGAAGAAGTTGACCACCATGTTAAACAACATCTGGTTTCACAGCAGCTTTAGGTTGTGTCTTCATCCAATATTAGTTCTTGATGTATCAAATATACACATTTTTTGGTAAGGTAAATGTATTTTGTGCTTCACCTCATATTGTACAGTATAAGGATTACATATGCCTTTTGCATATCTTTTAGTTATAGAGCCACATCTATGCAATAGCTCTGTAGCAAGTGATGTCTTATTTCATGAAGAGCAAGGAAGAATATGTATTATGGTTTGTTTTCAGTTTAGTAATGAGAGGCAAGTGGGAGCGGTAACTGAAGTTGTATATAATGATTTGTATGATATTCTCTGCCAAAATTTGTAACTGTTTTGTAGATTCTTTACATGACACATGACAGAATTTTTTTTTCTGTCTGCTACATTATAGTATATGGGAACATATACTGGAAGTGAGTAAAGGAAACAAATCTTCAAAGGGCAGATCATATTTGAAACTTTTATAAGATTTTAAACATGTATCACTTAGCTTTTATATTTTATGTTATTTTTATCATGAATGATTGACAGCATATATGTGCATGCATACCCATGACAGGGTTAAGAGTATAATGGGAACAACTATTATTTAAGTCCGGTAAGTGCCAGAGTTAATGACTTGTAACTAGTCTTGCAGTGTGAGTGTCTTGGAGAAGCTGTAAATGAAGTTTTGTAGAAAATAGAGTTTAATTTTCTGAACAAGTTTATTTTTTATGGAGATATGTTACTGCATATTTTCATGGAGGATTTTCAAGTATAAAGCCATTTATCACAAAGGTGGGAAGAGTTTTATTGTTTTTTAACCTTTGGAAATGTTTTTATGTTTTATGTTTTGTTTTTAAGTAAAAGTAAATAAATTATATATGACATTAGTACTCAGTGTATTATTTATATTTTTGATTAATTATTAACTAAGAGAACTGCCACTTAAGTTAATTTGAAAAATAAGTCTGTTTATTGATTATTTTTAATATAGTAATGCAGATTGGATTTGATGTGTTAATATTGGATATAATCTAAATTTATATTTAAAAATTAAAGCAGATATGCCTTTTTTGAAATTGTGTACATAGTACAATATAAAAAGAAAAGAAATAAAGAATAGAAATATGGTTACTGTCCAAACTGGAAGACTTTAGTAACTGAAAATGATAATCAGATCTTCTGCATACCAGATCAAAGGTGATGTGAATTTCTTTATATTGATAGGTTTCATTTTACTTCTTCATAAACATATAGGCTTTTTTTATGAACATCTTTAAGAAATAGTGATAGATGAAATAGGTGATACAGATTTTAATCATGGATTTTGATAGTGATATTGATTATACAGTAGAAGCAGTAGCAGTATTAGTAGTGCTAGTTCTAGTGTAAGCAGCAGTATGTAATTAATGGTACTGAAAGTAACAGTAGTGTTAGTAGCACTGTAAATAACGGCACATCTCAATTGTAGCAATAGTATAACTCTTGTAATGGTGATAATGATAGTAACATTAGCAGTAATACTAGCATCATTGTTGACAATACAGTACTTGCTGTAATAAAATTAAATATAACAAAGTTGTAGAATAATAGTGCTACTATTGATAAATTAGTACCAAGAGCAATAAATTTTTGTGATAAATGAATGCAAGCTCGTAATGCAAGATGTCAGAAACGACTTAACTGTTAGCTGAAATTAAAACCTTTGATATCATGAAATTTATATAATGTTACAAGGATTACTGCTGGTTTCTTGTATTACTTTTCATAGTTAATTTAATTGAGGCAATGAGCATTTAATGTTTATCTAACATGTAGATAATTATCATGGTCTCCTCAGTGAGAGTAACAATTATTTAGAGTTTAGTAAATGTCATTCATATCAATTAGCATTGGAATTTAAAAAGAAAATGAGTTTCAATTTCGATATCCACAAACTTGGTCTACTCTTTTCATTGCCAGGACTTTGCATAGGTTTATCGTATCTTTGGCATATGCCTATATAGAAATATGATCTCAACAAAAATAAGTTTAATACTTGAAAATAACTTGTAAAAATAACCTTTTTTTTTGTTTTTTAGCAGTATGTTAGATAAAAAAGGTGAACAAGTAATTGCAGTTACAGATGATGAATAGCATTTTTGTGTAGAATAAGTCTGTGAACAGTAAGAAAAAGAAATAAAAACGAATAAGGGCAATGAATTCTCTAACTGAGGGAGCAAAAAAAAATTGAAAACTGAATGATACAATTTTATATCTTATGTATGGCTTGTAAGCCAAAATGAGGGTCCAACATGCAAATATGGTAAATTTACTAGTATTGAAGATTTTATTAGTGAATTTAGATTTAAAAAGTTGAATTTCATAGTATCAGAATTTTTTATTTTAAGTTTCTCCTTATATAGTTAGGTTTGAATATTTTGATATTTAGATGAATGTATTTTACTGATACTGAATGGCAATTCATAAAATTGGTGTTAGAGTAGTGTTTCAAATATTATAATTTTTTTTTGTATAATCTGAAGTGAGACAAGATGCTGTAATAACGTTTCTATACATTATGAATTACAAAAGTGCTTCAAATGTGTTGATGGATTTTATTTTCATATTGTTCTTTTAATCAGCTTGATGGATAATGATATGTTTAAATAGTACAACAGAGAAATGTGATGTGACATCATTGCAAATACACAGTATTTTGTAAAGATTGTATAATTAACATACAGTTTATAATTGACGTTTGACAGAGACAGACAGACAGACAGACAGACAGACAGACAGACAGACAGACAGACAGACAGACAGACAGACAGACAGACAGACAGACAGACAGACAGACAGACAGAGAAAGTGTAAGGTTATGAGTGGGAGCATATAATAAAAACCCTCCATGTCATTCTTCCTTCTGTTTTCCTTCCTGAGCATATTTGGAGGTGGACAAAGCCCCTCCGCTGGTCTTGCAATGCGGAGGAATTCTGTACAGAGGTTTTTGCAATGTGAACAGTTTCACTTACAAGATATTATAAAAAGGGTAACTCAACCCTGCACTACTTTTATTCTCATATGCTTTTAGAATCTTGACATTAATCCCATTTTTTCTAAATACATGAATAGAAATGTTTGTAAATATTATTATAAGTAATGTTGTTATTACTATTATCATTAATGTTGTTATTATTATTTTTCATGCTTTGATTATAATTTTTATTATTACTATTATTATCATATTATTATTATTATTATTATCATTTTATTTTTTTATCATCATTATCATTATTAGTTTAATATAATATTTTCTGTATTATTATTGTTATTATCATTATTATCAGTATCAGTAGTATTACTACTATTATTATTATTATCATTATTATTATTATTATTATTATTATAATTATTATTATTAACATTGTTATCATTATATCATTACTTTTTTTTAATTATTATTATGATAATGATAATAATGATGATGATTTTCATTATTATCATTATCATTATGATTATTGATATCAATATTATTGTTATTATTATTATTATCATTATTACTGTTGTAATTATAATTTTTATCATTATCATTATTATTACCATTA
>BOPN01003194.1:154964-157464 GCA_017312705.2 Penaeus japonicus | reverse complement strand
TATATATATATATATATATATATATATATATATATATATATATATATATATATATATATATATATATATATATATATATATATATATATATATATATATATATACATATACATACATACATACATACATATATATATATATATATATATATATATATATATATATATATATATATACATATACATACATACATACATACATATATATATATATATATATATATATATATATATATATATATATATATATATATATATATATAATATATATATATATATATATATATATATATATATATAGATAGATAGATAGATAGATAGATAGATAGATAGATAGATAGATAGATAGATAGGTAGGTAGATAAATAGATTGATAGATAGAGAGATAGATAGATAGATATATGTATATGTATATCAGATTCAATGCGCCTTTTGCTCAGGATATAAACTCACAATGACCAGGTCAGAAAAATAGAGCTGTTTTTACTCTCTATTTTAGGTAAGAAATAACCCCACTTCTGGCTTAGGATTGCACAAAAAGAAGAAGAGAGAACCACCTTTCTAAACTACCTATTTCATCCATGTAACATTCTTGCCTGCATATTCCCCATCACTATAGGCTTCTGTTTTTTCCCCTCGCCCTTCCCCTCACTCTGTTCTCTAACACCAGGAAGCCATTATCTTTAATATGTCTTCTCACCTGCTTCAGCCTCAGCCCCCCTAACTTTAACCTTCCCTTATTAAAGTAAAAGGCTAAAAGGCTATAGCTTTTATTCATACAAAGAAACAAATAAACAAATCTCACTGGTTATAACTTTCCTCGCCCTCTCTTATAACTCCTTCATTTAGCTCCTCTACAACTCGCAATCCTATTCATCCCCTCTACACGTCCCCCTATCACCCCCCCCCTCCCATGCCACTTCCCCCCCACCCCATCCTTACCCCCACCCCCACCCCCACCCCCACCCGACACACACATACATCCAGCCGCCCACACGTCACGGAAGCTGTCGTCTGGATCTGTGCTGGATAATTGAGTTTAGATTGATTCTCGGCGGCGCTTCGTTGCAGGACTCTCACGTGCCTGTTGTGATCCCGCCATTACGCGATATACTGCCTGTGTCATATTGATAGGCAGAAAACGGTAATGATCTCCTATTCGCTGGTAAGTAAATATAAAATAGATTAATAAATGAAACAAAAATGAATAAAAGAGTAGAGAGTGTCTTTGCCTCCTAACTATTTTGGAAAGATTGCTATCACATTCGTCTTAAATGCGCATCAAATCCTTGGTTTAATCAGGCCTGATCATAAACTGCACTCCAGAAACTTGGGGCAATAACTCTTAGTCGAAATCCTGTGCGTGTAAGATATAGCTTCTGCCTTAATTACATACGATCAATCTTAACCCAGACACGCAGTAACCAGTATGCATTTGATACACAGTGGAAGCAATAACGATTTTCAGAAGAGGGTAGTGTTTAAATCGACACGTAGGTTGAAGAGAATATAGGAACTGTCAACCCAGTGATGCTTGTGTGTGATAGTGTATTGATAAATGCGTCCTTATGTTAGATTACTGTTCAAATATATCGCACTACATATCACGCAAATATTCAAATATTAAAGTCGTGTAGATTTTAAAAGCTATTGCCATTTGTACGTAATCGGATCCGTCCATATAAGGACATACGACTAGTCGATAGTTCTCTTGTATGGTTGTGTCAGTAAGGAAGTTGTAGGTTAAGTTATCAATACAGTATTGTGTTTTGATGAAAGACGAAGGGACAAATTCTGTTGCTTGCAATATAAAGCAATTAAATACATATCAAAAAGGAAAATCTGAATTATGATCTGAAAGAGTACACGTTTTCCAGTCAAGATATGTAAAATATAACAATAACTAATGATTTACATAATTAAAACTGTTCAATTCCTTAATAATATATGGGCAATTCGACTAGAGGGACAGAGAAGAGGCAGGGAAGGGAAGGAGGGGGTGAAGAAAGGGAGCAGGAGTGAGCAAAGAGGGAAAGAGAGAGAGAGAGAAGGAGGGAGTAAAAATATGGGATAGAAGAGAAAAGAGGAATGAAGAAAATGGAAAGAACAAAGTAGAAGGGGGTGAAGAAAGGAGGAAAGAGAGAGTAAAGGAGAGGATTAAGAAGGAGGAGAGAAGATAGAGGAGGGAGTGAAGAAAAGGGAAGGAACAGAGAAGACGAGGGTGAAGAAAAGGGGAAGGAAAGAGAGAAGGAGGGAGTGTCAACAAAGGTTAGAGAAGAGAGAGTGAAGAAAGAAAAAAAAAGAAAAAAAAAAAAGAAGGAGAAGGAAAGGGAAAGGAGAGAGGCAAGGAGGACACTAAGAATGAGAAGAAAAAAGGAAAGAGGTAAAGAATAAAGGGAAAAGAATATACAGAACGAGGGAATGGAAGGAGAATATGGAATAATGATCACTTACAAAAAATTGTTTACCTCTCTATTCAATACTGTTTCAAAAATTACATT
>BOPN01003194.1:114964-117464 GCA_017312705.2 Penaeus japonicus | reverse complement strand
ATTTGCGAATTACCTATCCATCAAAGTTGACCTGACTAGTTAGTGAGGCTCCAGGATTGCCTCACTAACTAGAATGTACATTAATGTAATATATTTATAGTGACGTATTTGATATCATATATAAACACACTATATAAAACATATAGATAGATAGATAAGGAGACAGACAGATTGATTGAGAAAGAGAATTCAAATTCACAATCAAAATACTTTATTGCATTAATTACAATGGGTATTTTATTTACATGTCTATTATTTACATCGTATAATAACACAGTATTGACATAAACAATATAAAGTACATGTGTAGCAAAAAATAGACAAAATATTAACATCACAAGTGACTTAAATCCCGTGTTTGGCTTGATGTTCAAGCGCCTGATGTCATTGATAATTCAGGAAATGTTCTTTCAATTTTGTTTTAAATGTGCTTAGATTGGAAATATATCAAAGATGTTGTAGATGGTTCCAGATCATTGGTCCATGGATCTGCATATTTCTTGCCCCCCTGTTTTCGTATTCAATCTTTTGACATACAGAGAGTTTTAGGTCATATTTTACCTCCCGTCATATTGGCTATAGTTTGTGTAGGTAAGCCAATGTGGATAATTTCTTTATATGATTTTGTGGATTAGTTTACTTTTGTCCTTAGTTGAACTTTTAACCAGTTTACATTATGTATGGTGTTATGTGGCCGAATCTATATACATATCCTATTGCTACTTTTGCAGCAAAGTGTTGTAGTTTTTGCGTTTTGTTTGTTGAACTCCAGATGTGTAGGCAGTAGTTAATGGTAATGAGGGCTATCGCTTGTATGACCGTGATTCGTATTTCTGTAGGGATTTGGCGTTTATGTGATTTAGGTATATCAAAATTCCCATTACTTTCCTGTAAAAGTAGTCAATATATATCTCAAAGGTCATATATCTGTCTATGTGTACTATAGGGCATTTCAATCATTTCAACTTTTGAAATGTCATTGTGTCTGTACATATATAGGCTCCATATACCATAAATATGAAATGTGAAAAAATGAGCATGATCTGATAACATTTAGAGGTTGCACTATCCAATTTTGATATCACGCTTTTCCGTGGAATCAGGGCCACGCAGGGAGACGAGATCCATGCACTTCGAACTTCCTCGCTGACCTTAAGTGATCAGAGTTCCTTTCCGAATCACAGTCAAATTTGTGTCTTTAGGTGCGTCAAGTTTCTCGCTGACCTTAGGTACCTAAATATCGCATGTAACAAATTTCTCCATGACCTTAGAGTCCAAATTGAGGTCGGAAGTCTTTCAATACTTTTAGTTCCTGACTGACCTTAATGGCCTGCAAAGTAATCCCCGTGTTTCTTCAATAAGCATATAAATGTTGGGTCATGAATAACGTTATTGTACATTCTATCAAGCTTCTGTTGTGTTGCTATGTGTTTGTGTGTTTCGGGATGTCTAAAAAAAATGGTTGCGAAGTGGTAGTGAATCTATCATTATGGAATTTGGCCAAATCAATTCTTTATCATGAACGCCACTCACAAAGGCTGATATTTTGGCACAATATAATTCGCTGAAAGTGTTTGCTGAAAATCCAAATGTTTCTGGACGACAAATCGCTTCGAAACTTGTGACTGAAACTGAAGAATTATATCAGAAATTTAGACTGAAGACTATTACTAAACTAAATGCCATCACAAAAGTACTCAACATAAAGAAGGAATATTATTATACACAGAAGGAGAGTTAGAAAGCTTTGTTTATTGGTACTGAAATCGTATCTTTTAAAGCCAAAAGACACGAAGACATCAAGTGGTGTGAAGCAAAGTTAAATGGTAGTGCTGGATCCCTTGGTTCTGTTGGCCGTAAAGCTTCTAAAACGAAGGAATACAGGAATAAGAGGAAATGTAGTCTAGCACATGAAATGACTGAGTGTGATCCAGGAATATGTGAAGACGAAGGAAACCAATCTTCCCCAACCTTAGAAGATTTACCAGTAAGGAAACGGAAATACCCCACGGAAATAATGCAACAAATTTGATTGGACTCCTGTCGTGGAAACTGCATTGCGATGGAACGTCTCCAGTGAAGCTGTACAAGAGATACTGATGTCTTTTTCTCAAGTGGTAGGTCTTGACAGCAGGTTGATTCTTTTAGATACTACCATATTCCACGAGGAAAGGGAGGTAACTACTGGTAAGAAGAGATGACATTCTAGCTTCATTAAAGATAAGCTGCGATGTGTATGTGCTACAAGTTGACGGGAAAGAGACCGATGAACACGTGCTGATCTCTGGACTGTCACCTGATGGCACAGTGAAGACAATGCCCCTGGGAATAATATCTCCTAAAAATCACCCGACAGGTAGTTATCTTATATTTCATTAAATACACAGATATAAACTCGACTTATATATATATAAATATATACATCTTCATTAATGTCAGTGGTATTACCTGTTACTAATTGTGCCTCTCCCATATTTTAGGTAAAAGACTTGGGTGAGCA
>BOPN01003194.1:94964-97464 GCA_017312705.2 Penaeus japonicus | reverse complement strand
TGTCAAAAGCACCTTTAAAGTCTATGAAGTATGAAGACTGTGCTTTGCTTCCATTTAGGTACTGTGCTAAACACATTTGTGTTCCTTTCCCTCTCTGGAAACCAAAAATAGATGGATGAATTTGGTCTTTGGTGTGATAAAGAAGACAAGTGAAAAGGATTCTTTCACAGGTTTTGGAGAGACAGGATGTTAGTGAGATTGGTCGAAATTCGTCTGGGCGTCCTGGTTTTGGAATGAGAATGATGGTTGCCTGTTTCCAGGAGGTAGGCAGAGTTGCTGTAGCATAGGTTAAGTTGAAGAGATCTAGAAGAGGATTTCGTCCCCAGATGAGAGAGAGAGAGAGAGAGAGAGAGAGAGAGAGAGAGAGAGAGATAAATAAGGAAGGAGGGAGAGGAGAGAGAGAGAGAGAGAGAGAGAGAGAGAGAGAGAGAGAGAGAGGGAGAGAGAGAAAGAAAGAAACACATACAGATATATGAAGATAAATAGATGAATGGATAAAGAGATATAAGGAGGGAAGGAGGGGAGATAGATGTGTATATGTATATGTATATATATATATTTATATATATATATTTATATATATATATATGTATACATACTGTATATACATATATATATGCATAGATGTATATAAATAATATATATATATATATGAAAAAATATATATATATATATAAATAATATATATATATGAATATAAATATTTAAGTAATTATTTCGTTCAGCTTTCTACTAAAAAAAACAAGATCCTTAGCTAGGTAGGGGTTGCTTCCTAAATGTGTTAGCTGACTCACAGTTGATTGTATTAATTTTTTAAGAAGCTTAATCTCAGAGTCTTTGTTTAGATGTCGTGCATGTTTGACTCTGGAGGTTGGAGACCTATGTATGGTGGGGTTTTTCGGGTGAAGTTGATTAATGACATTGCCAACTTGCTGACAGAGTGTATCATTAAAATGATTGAGATTGATAGGAGCAAAGTCCTCATATCAACAGGCAATCCTTTCAATGAATTGGTCATGATATTTAGTGGCAATATATCGTAAACGTGGCTGGGGTGGGTCTCTTTTACATAATGGTGTGTGTGTGTGTGTGTGTGTGTGTGTGTGAGTGTGTGTGTGTGTGTGTGTGTGTGTGTGTGTGTGTGTGTGTGTGTGTGTGTGTGTGTGTGTGTGTGTGTGTGTGTGTGTGTGTGTGTGTGTGTGTGTGTGTGTGTGTGTGCGCGCGCATACGTGCGTGTGTGACTGTTTAATGGGATTTATTACATTCCCATTATATTTACTAAAGCATGAACTTGTGCCAAGAACAGCAACCATCTTTCCATTCTTAAAACAGTGGATTATAACATTTTGGTTCATCATGCTAATGGTATTTTTCCCTTAAACCTGTATCATCTTATATTCATTAGAGAATTTTCAAAATAATTAGTAATTAACCAAATATTGCAATGTTCCATCTACATATAATCTTATATACACAAGTATCATGCTCATTAAATCAATGATCTTAATTTATATATAATTTAGATATAAAAGAGTAATACATGCCTGAGTTTGCAGCACCAAGCTATGCCTTTGTGTAGCTGTTGCTTTGTTAGCTCAACAGAGACTGTCGTGCAGAAAAGCTATATAGTTTTGCCTGTGCTTGGCCAAGTTGGGCCAGAATAAGGATTGTGACCACAGTAGCTGACCTACCTACTCCTTTTGTATCCGTAAATCCTTTTATTTAAATGGTTTCTCAGTCACTGCTGTACTGGAGATGTTATGACTAATGCAGTCCTCATTATGGTGTATTGTATATATATCATGGGTATCTAGTAATGGCCAAAATTGTATTACTAATTTGGTTTTGATCATAGTGAGCGATACTTCTATTATTTTTGAAGTCCTGAAACTCCCATTATCTTGGAAGACGGATATGGCACTACCATGCGATGACATAACACTTATTGCTCCTAGCATGATTGCTTGAGATTCATTAACCCATTCCCGACGGGGGATTTCTAGCCTAGAATGTCCAAATGCCGGGGCGTTCGAATTATTAGGCCTAAATCAATTGAATAGCTGGCACAATACTGTGCCGCCCGGCAACTGGGCTTTTGAATGCGCGGTACACATGCTGTACCACCCGTCCTGTGTGGGTTAAAACCTCTAATGGTGACATTCCTGAAGTTCACAAAATCACATTATATTTCGAGACTACAGCATTTTTTTGTCACAGTTTGTAATTTTTTGTACTATTCCTATCCCCACTCCAGACATATCCGCTGACTCGACTGTTAGAATAGTAAAAATTTGTATAAATATGAGAAATCATGTCAGATAATGGAATGGGCCAACTTGTGAAACTTTTCATTGCCATATGACCTTTAGAATTTACAGAGAGTAAGTGATTGACATCAAATATAGGTACTTTGATGGTCTCTTGTGTTTATTTAAAAAATGTTATTTCATATCAAAAAGACTTGAACTTCAACTGCAATAGAAGAACAGGGACTGAACAT
>BOPN01003194.1:79964-87464 GCA_017312705.2 Penaeus japonicus | reverse complement strand
GCTCTAGGTTGACCCCCTACCTCTCCAAAGGGCCAGGCTATCATTTCAACTCCTACTACCAAAAACAAGATCTTAACCCATTTATAGCAGATAGCATGATTTGCTCCAAAGGCAGAGTCAATCTTAGACGTGGATGGTACTGTGCCGGACAATGTAAACCTGCCATCCAACTGCGTACATATATTATTAAATACCGCGACCAATGAGTTAATATCAATTTCCCTAAATTTGGCTTGACCAATGGTTTACCTAAAGTATCTAAAATTCTTAAGTAATTCATAAAGTTTTTAACCCATTACTTTATTATTGTTATCATCATATACTTTAATTCATACTTTAATCTGAATTTCTGACCTTATTTGAAATATTCAAAACTCTTGTAACTTTTAGAAATGATTATAAATAATGTGAAAGATAAAATAGGAAAATATAAAGAACTATTGGTTAGGACACTGTAAATTAATTAACATTGTCAAGTATATTATCACTATAACATTTTCAAGTATCTTGCAACAATATCAATGGATAAGATATGATATATAGACAATAGCCAAAGATGCATAATGTATTTATCCTCTCCTTAAATGACATAGTTTAAGCATTTAACCCTTTGCCGACGGAGGATAGATTTGCTTACACAGGCTCCAGGGTGAGTTTGATTTCTGAGCGAGGCAGCTTCTACAACATACTTTGATTTTTCCCACTCCCTTTTAGTCACTCATTGTTGAGCTGGAGCCATTTTTGTGTTTTATTTTTTTGTGTGTTGTACTGTTTATAGAAGTTTATATCTGTCATATCACAGGCTCCATCAATTCTGCAGTTGACTAAAATTGTAGTTCAGGGTCCATATCAACTCATTTTTTTTCTTTATACTCAATGTGATAGAAGTATTGCTGTTTTAGGGGAGGGCAAAAAGCAACTTTATTTTTTCCTATTTGTGTGCTGTCACAAACGAATACGAAACTTATAACCATCCAAAATGAAGAGGTAGGGAAGAAGACGGAAACTTGTGCTTTTGAATGCCACAATAAAAGGCATCCCTACAGGCACAGAGGCACATTGTAGGCATTGGGCATGGTGTTAGTCAACTTCCTCCTCTCATTCTGCCTGCACATCTTTCATCTGCTGTACTTTAGAGCAAGAGGTCGGCAACTTGCTATGTGCCATTGCTCTATAGAGATAGTGCTTGCTAAAGACCGTAGATGAGTGCCATTCAAGGCTCTCTCTCCTGCTGGTGCTAGAACAAAGTGGTGCCATCTAGGTTTTGGATGTGAGTTGAAATCCATTTTGCTTAACCCATTGGTCACGGTATTAAAAAAAAGTCTGTGCAGTAGGATAGCTGTTTTACATGTCTGGCACGGTGCCATCCGCATCTATCACCGACTCTGCCTTTGCACCAAATGATGCCATCCGCTGCTAATGGGTTAACCCTATCCCGAAGGGGCCCAGTGATAAGTGGAAACCCCCTACGCCGGGCCTATGCAATATTGCATCGGGAACGTCACACTGGAGTGTCACCCTGTCATCAGGCATTTAGCCGTGTCACATGGGTGTGACGCACCGTCATCAAATCCATTAGCAGCAGATGACATGATTTGCTGCAAAGGCAGAGTTGGTCATAGACGCAGATGGCACTGTGCCAGACATGTAAAATATCCATCCTACTGCGCAAACATTTTTTTAATACCGCGACCAATGGGTTAATAATTATAATAATTATGACTGCAATTGTCAACATCACTCACTCATTACTCATAGCGCAGTAAAGTAACATAGTGATCCAAAATCCCCGAACATCATGATGCCCATTGTCAGGCAAGAGCTCCTGCTTCATGTATGATGAAAAAACACATCACCCGTTGTTAACGAGTTAAAAATTGTTACAAGTCTCTCAAGTATTTCATATCACATACAATTAAATCACACAAATTTACATAATTGTTCTTCTCTGTGCTTTAACCTGGTAACTGCAACATAAAGATTTGTTGTAGGGATTTCAGATTTATCTGTCAAATTCCTGCACACATATATATCTTGCCTTAAATAGCATGCTAAAAATATTCTCTTGTTTTTTAGTTATTTATTACACCCCACAAGGATAACCATACTTCTCAACTGCACAGTTCTTGGGTTAACTCATTCACGCTAGGGCGAATCTGGCTCTGAATGGTCATAATACTGGGGTTTTCCAACGCAAAGGCCTAACGCCTCGGAATTCTCGGGCGCACAAGCACAAACAGAGCCTGGGCTGTCTGCTTTTAAGTTATCGTTGGACATTTTTAACCCATTCACGCCGGGGCAGTTCCGGCTTTGCGCGGTCGCAATACCGGGGTTCTCGAACGCATAAGCCTAACGCCTCGAGATTCTCGGGCGCACAAGCCGCAAGCCTCGGTTGCCCGCTCGCTCTACCCGAGCGCGCGGCTTCCCCTCATAGCGCGTCCAGGGCGTCTGACGCGAAAACCACAATACGTGCTATCACGTCAACCGGAGTGAATGGGTTAAAAATCAGGTCAATCATTTTCATTTCTTAACAATCACAGGTTCGGTTTTCAACTATTCAATTGCAGTTCGGAAGTTCAAATTCTATTAACCCATTGCAGACGGAGATAAATTTGCTTGCCCAGCCTCCAGGATAGATTTTATCTTAGAGAGAGACCGCTTGAAGCAATATAATTTGAATCATCCCACTCTCTTTCAGTCATTCATTGTAAAACTAGAGCATTTTTTGTGTTTTATTTTTTTGTGTGTTTTATTGAGTTTAGAGACTTATATGTGCCATATGACAGGCTCTATCAGTGCTGCAGTTGACTAAAATTGTAGTATATTATCCATATTAGCTCATTATTTTCTTTATACTCAATGTGATAGAAGTATTGCTGTTTTATGGGAGGACAAAAGGCAACTTTATTTTTTCGTATTTTTGTGCTGTCATGAGCGAATACGAAACATATAACCACCTACAATAAAGATAACAAGAAGAGGTAGGGAAGAGGAATGAAACCTGTGCTTGTGACTGTGAGTGCCACAGTGAAAGGCATCCATATTGGCACAGAAGCACATTTTAGACACTGGGTATGGATTGAGTCACCTTCCTCTTCTCGTTCTGCCTGCACATCCTTCATTGGCGGTACTTTAGAGCAAGGGTTCATCAACTTTGTGTGTGCCATCGCTCTATAGAGACAATGCTTGCTAGAGACCACGGATGGGTGCCATTCAAGGCTCTCTCACCTGCTGGTGCTAGGAAAAAGTGGTGCCATCTAGGTTTTGGACGTTAACCCATTCCCGACGGGGGAATTCTAGCCTTGAATGTCCAAATGCCGGGGCGTTCGAATTATTAGGCCTAAATCAATTGAATAGCCGGCACAATACTGTGCCGCCCGGCAACTGGGCTTTTGAATGCGCGGTACACATGCTGTACCACCCGTCCTGTGTGGGTTAAGCTTGCACGATATTACGGTAATTATAGTAATTTTGACTGCAGTAGCCATCACCACTCATTCCTTTTTCATAGCAAAATAAAATAGCACAGTGATCCAATATCCCCGAACGTCATGTACGTCATGACGCCTGTCGTCAGGCCAAAGCTCCTACGTCATGTATGTCATGACACCCGTACGCCATGGGTTAACCCCTTAAACCCGAGGACACGCCTACTGCGTCATGGCTGAGTTCTGGTGGAATTGAGTTTTCTTTCTTCCGGATACTGTACGAGATCTTTCAGAATAGAGGTCAGATATGATATGATATATTACTTGACTTTCAATATTATTACATAAGAGTGGAATTCGCTTATACCAGGGGAGGCATTGATGGGCCCTGCTAGCAATCATTTTATTATTTATTTATGGAACATTATGTAAAAATATAAAACTTATTATGATTAGTTTACCATACTATTTCAATCGTTTTCTTTGGTCATCTGAGTGAGGCCTCCCACCAAGGTCAATCTTTCCATCTTCCTCCCAACCCATGTAAATAACTTGTCACATGCACATGGGGGAAGAGGTTAACTATGCATATTTTGATATATAACACATGATGATCATATTGAGGTTTTGGCTTTAATCTTGTAGAGGTTTTGGCTTAAAACTTGTCATATTCAGTAGCGACGTTTAAAATTTGGCGCACGCCAGCAGCTCAGATACGGCGTGAGGAGCGTTTTCTACTGCCCGTAGTGAAGGGGTTAAAATTATAATCTATATGATGCATATCAATGAACTATGGAATGGCATAATATATATTCATCATTTTCTGTTGTAGATATATCACAAGAAAATAGCATACAATCTTACTATGTGGAAAAATGAAAGATTAGTTAAACTGTAGAGTTTAATCAGCTAGCTTGCTAATGCTCTAACTTGCTTGCTTGCTGTCTCTGTCTCTGTCTCTCTCTGTCTCTTTCTCTCTCTCTTAACTCACTCTTTCTCACTCACACTCACACTCTCACTCACATGCACATTCACACGCACTGTTTTATTGGAAAGTGTGCAAGGTGGCACTAACTGGTACAATTTTAATGATATACAATGCACTAAAGGAAGCAAACCACAAAACCAAGGTAACAGCAGAAATAATGGGTGTCAATAAAACACTTGTTTTACAATAGCCTAGCAGGCACAGGTGACTTCAGTGGTTGTATAAAGAAAGGAAAAAAAGGAAAGAAAAAATGAAAGAAATAGAATGGCCTATTTCCAAGTGACCAGATTTTGAGGCGTTACTCTCTGAGTATCTAAGAGTGCTAAAACATTTCATGGGCCACATAAGTTTTCTCTGCCTGCCTATCATTAACCCATTCACGTCGGCGCCATTCCGGCTTTGCACGGTCGCTATACCAAGGTTTTCGAACGCCTCATCCGAACACTTCGAGATTCTCGGGCGCACGGGCCGCGAGCCTGGGCTGCCCGCTCGCTCACCCTGAGCGCCGGCCTTGGCCAGATATCTCGTTGGCGGCGTCTGACGCGAAAACCACGAAACGTGTCAGCACGTCATCCGGCGTGAATGGGTTAAGAATATGTGGTCAAATGTAAGGGTTCTGAGGTAGTGAACTGGAAGATTTTGCATAGCCCTTCCAAAATGGGCCAGATCATCAGATGTTCAGCCTGGGATGGGAATATTAAGATGTGTGTTTTCCATCATTTTCTAGACATGGTTTGATATGTGAGTCTATATATGATACATATAAAACCCTAGATACACAAAGACAAGAATAAATAGCTTATTTTCAACAAAAGGAAAAATGCAGTATGAAAGTGATCTGACCTTTTGAAACATATCAGTCATGGGAGCATGGCAGACAGCAATTGCATCCCTAATTAACCAACGTGGTGATATGTAGCAGACAGCGATTGCATCCTGACTCATCAGTCTGCAACTCCTACCCACACAACTATGTTGTGCATTCCAATACTGTGCTGTTATCATCCTGTTTCCTTTACATTTGTGCTTCAAGTCTAACAATTTCAGGGGCAAAGGGTAGAGAATCATACTTTCAAGGACAGCTATCTGAGAAACCAATAGGATGTAAAAGTGAAAGAGGAGAGAAAGACAAAGCATGTAAATATCAACTTGTGTAAAACACATAATCAATTTTCCTCACCTTCAAGGTCTCATTTTCCCTTCGTAAATCCTTGAGTTCACAGGTGGAGTTTGGTTTGGCAAGGTCAGAGTAGCTTCCTGACTTTTCCACTGACTGAAAGAAAGATATCATTAAGTTATATGATGCTAATTTGATTACTGGGTGTGCTCTAATGGTTGCAAAATTATCATTCAAATTGATGAAGGAACTATCTTAACCCATTGCTGCTGGTAGTATATGTGTATTTGCATGTATGTATGTATGTATGCAAGCATGCATGCACACACACATAGAGTCCATCATTTCATTATGTTCTGTACACTCAGTCTAACAGAAATATCCCAGTTTTATGGGAGGACAAAAGCAACTCTAGTTCTAATATTCATTTCTTATTTATTTTTGTATCTGTTTACGCTAGTAAAAAACTACAAAAGAAATAACCATCCCCAACCTAAAAAACACAAAAGAAAGAGAAGAGGAAACCTGTGCTTCCACCTTTGAGTGCCACAACACAGAGCAGCTATACTGGCACAGCCTTCACATCCTGTACTCCACTCACTTTAGAGCCAGAGGTCAACATCTTGCTGTTTATCACTGTAAATAGTGCTTGATAGAGACTATGGATGTGCACCCTTCAAGGCTTTCTTTCCTGCTAGTGCTGGGAGACAATGTGATTGTAAAAAACAATAATGGAAAACACTGTAAAAAGTAAGAATAGATAATGACCTATGTAAGCACATTCCAATCACCTGGTCACCTGCTGTAAGTTATTACTGTCACTCGTTTTCAACAAGTTGAGTTCTATGATTACCTAAGTGTCCTGTGTGTTTTACCTGAAAAACTTGAAATGCTTGTGTTGTTTCAGAAGTATTCTGTGTAATTATATATATATATATATTTTTTAAAGCAGTCCAATTTTCTGGTGGGTTGTATGGTTACAGACATGTAGTTGTGTCTGTGTTGAGAATGTATTAATGATTGATAGTGATGTATGAAAGTTATGTAGGAGTCTGTGTTGTCTGATGGTGGTCTGTGAGAAGCTGAAGGAAGTATTGGTTTATAGTTGGAAAGTTGTAAATTGACCCAGGAAACATCACAAGTTGAATCAAGAACTGGCCTAGGTTTCCCTGCAAGACCTGACTTGACATCAAAGAATATACCACCACCTTCATCAAAGGGAGGGAGGAACAGTTCATCAGAGACGGTGTCAGGGGTCAGCCATGTCTCTGTGCCTATTATAATGTTAGTATGGTATGTGTGGAGGATGTAGAATTTTATTTGAGGTGCTTCTGAAATTTATGTTCAAGATGTGGAGGATACAGTGGTTATAACAAATTGGAGGAAGGGGGGATGTAAGGATGTTACAGGAGGAAGATGGATTTGAGGGCAGGGATAGCTGAAAAGGTCAAAGATAGAGAGTAAATAGAGGAAGGAGGAGGGATACCTGTTGGAGAGAGAAAACTTGGAGTGTGAGATGAGTGAGTCATCGTTTAGCAATCAAGGGAAGGCTTAAAACAGATGAATATGGAGCTTAATGTTGGAGGTAGCAGTCAGATTTGAGGACTGACGAAAGCTGAATGTCTGATTTTGTATTGGTGAAAGCATTATGTCTGTGGTGAGTGGTTAACATCATTCACTGAGGGGACATATGAAGGATGGCCTCCATGTCATGTACATGGAGTAAATCAAAGTATGAATGGGGGGTACAATAGTTGGGAGTATGCATACTTTTTTTTTAAAAGGACTGACCCTAGAGCTAACTAATTCCCACTTAGAATTTTAGAGGAATATTCAACCAATTGCAGACAGGTATTGTGACATATATGACACACAAGTTTTTGGTGCGAGAGTGGACATTGTGACGCATGATGATAGTTGTCATGTTATGTCTATAAAACACTATCATTAAGCGATGACAAAGAGCA
>BOPN01003194.1:72464-74964 GCA_017312705.2 Penaeus japonicus | reverse complement strand
TGTATGGACTGAATTAGAGTAGACTGAAATTTAGTTTAGTGCATTTCTGTATTAGAACACAAGATGTGCTAGGACATCCTTTGGTATTAACCCAATCACGCCGGATGACGTGCTGACACGTTTCGTGGTTTTCGCGTCCGACGCCGCCGACGAGATATCTGGCCAAGGCCGGCGCTCGGGGTGAGCGAGCGGGCAGCCCAGGCTCGCGGCCCGTGCGCCCGAGAATCTCGAAGCGTTCGGATGATGCGTTCGAAAACCTCGGTATAGCGACCGTGCAAAGCCGGAATGGCCCCGGCGTGAATGGGTTAAGTCAATGTTATCCTTCACTACTTCAGTTTTTTAAAAAATAGAGAAAGTTAAGAAATTCACCTGACAGATAATAATACAAAGTAAAAACAAAAATTACACAATACCTTTAATCTCTCATTCTCAGCATGAAGCCGAACCACTTGCTGTCGTTCTGCATGAATGAAAACATTCACATCTGAGAGGGCAGATCTCAACTCAATGAGTTCTCGTGTCATTTGCTCCCTTTCTTTTTCTAAGAAGGTTGGCTTTGCTACTTGCTCATACCTATATGAGAAAGAAGAATCAGAAAAGATAGATGAGCAAAATTTTGATTCTTGTGAAAGAACAGTATGAAAAAGGTAATCTAGGATGAAAGAAGTTATTTTGTACCTTGAAAAAGAATAATACAACAAAATGATGATAGTATTTACACACTGATTCATTTGTTAACACCAATTTTCGTTAATATTTCATATTTCATATGGTGTTAACAACTGATACTCTTAATTCATTCACTCATTTACATCAATATCAATACCACACTGCATAATTAGCACCTTAAGAAAAAAAATACTGTTGACACAATCTGCAAAAACTCACTTCCTAAGAAAATTTTCTTGCTTCTGAGTCTCCTGCTCAAATGTTGCTACCTTTTCTCTGTAGTAATCGAGGAGTCGCTGTGATGGCTGTAACTTTGCCAGTTCTTCTTCAACATTCATATCCTTGGGAAAATAATAATGGTTAAAAATCATCACTTATAAAATTTATAATACAGGTACATAGACTCTTATCCAAAAAATCTGAAAAGGAAAAGTTTATCATGGAGGTTGTTTGCATGTAAAACTCCAACATGAAAGCATCAATCACCAGATACTGTAATGATAATATCATTGACGTCCACAATCCTCAGGCAACATTTACCACTGTCACTGTCATTTACCACTGCTATGTACCATATAAGTATGCATATTCATGAGGTTCCTTCTGAATTATTACTTGCTGCATATAATCCTACAATTCAGAAACTAAAAAATATATAAATTCTGAAATGTGTCTGGCCCTAAGTAATTTTGATTTGATTGTGCACCTGTGCTACATCTATCAGCCTGTATAAGGAGAAGTACACTTCCTAACTACAAAGGCAATAACAATAATAAAGCAAAGTATTCATTAATAGTAATTCACCCTTATAATTTGCTGAATCAATGTCCTTCGCTACAGATCTAATTACAAAATTGTAGAATCTATATCTGTAAACATGATAGAACATATATGTCACATTAAATAAAAACAACAATATACATGATACAATATTACCAAAGGCTTACTTCTCTTTCCTCTTTATATTTTGTTTTCCACTTCCTCCCTCCCTCCCTCCCTCCCTACAAAAAGCCAGTAGATAATGCAATAAATTTCTAAGATGATAATTACCAGAAAGAAAGAAAAAAAGAAAGAAAGAAAAGCATAAGGACAGAAACGGTCTCACTGCTATTCTCTCTCTCACCCACAGTGAATACCACAAATGATTATTAACTTACATGATTTCCATGGCATGTATATTTGGGATTCTCCCTGCTTCCACCAATGCCTCTGTCTTTGCCATTTTTCATTCTCAGTATAGAATCTCCCAGTCTGGAAAAGGGAGATCATGGTTTAACTTATGAATCATATACATTCATTCAAAATACATTTATAAAACATTAGGAGGGGATTTGTCTAATGATGCACCACAGTGTTTATGGTTATAATCCTCCATATAAAACTCAAATGCAGGGTAAGTGGGAGAAAAGGACAGACAAAGAGGATATGAATGAGGAGGTTTCCTTCCTCTTCCCCATTTGTACAAGTTATCTTCATTACGAATAGTTATTTTTCCATATTTTCTTTGTATCAAAACAGTCCTATAAAATCTCAAAACTTCTATTAAACTAAGTATGAAGAAAATAATAAGCTGATATGGACACCATACTGTAATTTCATTTAACTGTGACATTGATAAAGCTTGACCCATAAGTCTCATAATATAGAAAAACACAAAAAATGACAAACACTAAACTAGATCTAGTTTTACAATGAGGAATGTAAGAAAGTAAAGTAATATGTCGCATGAAGCTGCCTCACTCTGAAATAAAACCCATCTGGCATGGAGATGGCACTGGTGCCCCTCCTGGGGACTGGGCAAGAATATACATATATATATATATATATATAT
>BOPN01003194.1:67500-72364 GCA_017312705.2 Penaeus japonicus | reverse complement strand
ATATATATATATATATACACTTATAATACGTAAGTGCTTCTGTAAATGATGATGCCGTGACCACAAATAATCCTCATACTGCACCATGATGACAGCATCTGAGACATCGTCTCATATATTCCTCAGGATGGGAAACTAGGACCAATGATGACGTGACCACTCAATGGAGAGCATTCTATAATTATACTGTAAACAATGGGAAATATTGCACCATCTACTGAGAGAACATAACAGCGCATGCAGGTAATTCATTGAGGGTTTCCAGTCCACAGCCTTGATTAGGGATAACTTCAAACTTCAAAGTTAGGTAGGTAATTGCGTTGAGATTTAGCATATGAAATATGCCCCGAAATAAAATGAAGTAGCACGAAGTGCCTGAACCCAATCATGCCGGGGCCATTCCGGCTTTGCACGGTCGCAATACTGAGGTTCTTGAACGCATAAGCCTAATGCCTCAAGATTCTCGGACGCACAAGCCGCTAGCCTGGGCTGCCCGCTCGCTCAACCCGAGCGCCGGGCTTGCCGTTTGACGCAAAAACCACAAAACGTGTCATTACGTCAACCGGCTTCAATGGGTTAAAAAAAGAGGACCCAGATTGTGGGGTCTACGGGTGGAATTGCACATTATATCCACTATATATGAAAAGTAGAGGGTAAGGGGAATTTCCATTGATACCACTTTAGTGGTATTTGGTAACGCAGCGTTATTCAGAAAATTTACCGATGTGACTTTAATTTTAAATAGTGTGCACTGCCTGGAGGGCTGAGAAAACACTTTCCCCGTCCCTCTAATTTTTAGGTGATACCGCTAGCGTCGTGTAACGATCGGTTTGACTGCTACTTCAATTGTTTCATGCATCATTGCCATAGGGTTTCAGTGAAATCTATTATAATTCATTAATGGGCATTTTGTGACAGAAACTGAATGGCAAAAATGTACTTCAAATTGCTTGAGCTACACGAGGGTGTAGGTTATTCATCAAAATCCCATATAGGTATCAAATCAATGTTTAGCTTTACATAATCTTTGTAACAATTCTATAGGATTTGCGATATCTCAGCACAGTCCAGCTGTTGCCTCTTTACTTAAACTTGTGTACACAACTAAATATGACTGTTACTGTACCATAGTGAAAAAACATGTTATAAAGGTATGCATTGAGAACTCAAACTACAAATTCTCACTGAAAAACAAGACTGAATGGTTACATGACTCCTAAAGGATATATGTACAACCTCACTACAAATGTTATTGCAGCATAAAGTGACACTGATAAGTTTTAATAATAACTTCGATAAGCACTGGCGAAATCATTCCTCAAACTTATCCTATTTGAAGATCTATCCCATTTATAACGCCTTGCAATAGAACTCATGTGACCCATCACTAGTTCATGAACGTAACAGAAGTTCCTCGTACTCAGTAATAAAGATAGTGAGTAAGTATACGTAATGTTATGACAGAACTCCAATGTTTACCTTTCTGCCGCGGCCATTTTTAAAAGGCGCAACACTAATTACTGACGTTATGATTGGCCGAGAGAGAGTCGCCGTCAGCCAATGGCAAGCGCGGGCACCTGTTCGTGCATTTTCCTGTGTTGGGACGGCATCTTCACACATGTTTCTTTGTGGATATGTCTATTTAAGATATATTGATTATGTTTTCCTTTTTATGCCTTGGATAACGTTTACGAAATCTTTATAAGATATTTGTTTTTCAAAGTAAAATTTATCACTTTTTGGTTCGTCTCGGCTTAGGTCCATGCACAACAACTCTAAATTGTGTGTGTATATATATATATATATATATATATATATATATATATATATATATATATATGTATGTATATGAGTACATTTATAACTCTTCAATATAATTACAAGATTACAGAAGGATTCATACAGTAGAAATTACATATACAAATGCGTCTCGGGCATGTTATGCGCTATACAATCAATTGTTCTCGCGTTAGATTAGCTGTAAGTATTTCCACCTTTACTAATCGCGAAATAAGTATATGATCTCCTAGAAAACCTTTCAAAGTGAACATATTTAAAGTATCCGACTATATGTACCATTTTTTAATGAACTACTTTTTATATGCTTTCTACATGTGTGATGCGTGAGGCGGCAGTGTGTTCCTCCGCGCGGGAGTCTGCTCAACGTCAGTAGTAAACAGAGATCGCGAAGGACACTCAGCAGGTCGTCGTCTCGTCTCCTCGCCTGCTGCCCTTCCCTTCCTCCTGCTGGTCATGACCTCCTCGGGCGTCGCTAGTGTGGAGTGCAAGTGTTGACCGATCGAGACCTGGAAAGATGTCGTCGTCGCCGGAGTTCCAGTTCGTCCCGCCGCCCGAGGCCCCTGTATTTAAGCCGACCTGGGAAGAGTTTCAGGACGCGCTCGGGTACATTAACAAGATTCGGCCCATCGCGGAACAGTCCGGGATCTGTAAAATTATTCCCCCGCCGGTAATTGACATCGCACTGTATTTCTGGCTCTTTCAGGATTCGAGGGTGTCATCCTTGTGTGGTTTGGGAGTGTATTCAATGTGCTGACTGTGACCATTGACGTGTAAATAGGAGGGGAGTTGGATGCAAGGCTTTTGACGTTCTGCCGAAGTCGTGGACGGAGGCTCGCGTGTAGTAGGAGTAAAAGCTAGACGTGTATAATTTATCGACTTTAATTACTCCAATACGGTTAGATAGGAGTCAAAATTAATAGCATTTCTTCGAAATTTTATTAAAGAACAAATTATGATTCTCAAATTAGCCTCTTATGCATCCTGCTTGTGGGAAAATGGGAATAATATGCTGCTTGCCACTTGTACGTAGACGCGATTACGTGCACGCGTATGCGAGCGACATGGCGACCTTCATCCTTATCCCCAAATAATTGCTAAAATTGCCACTTTAATGAGAAAAAATGGTTAGAAATGAATTGGGTATGGTGTTGCCAAGGCTAGTAGGGAATAATTGATCAAACTTGTTTAAGCTGGAGCTGCCTCAGCCGTCTAAAATCGTTGCAAATTACAGAGGAAGGGGTGTTTAACAAAAGCCTTCTAGGGGGATTGAGTGATGTAGAGGGGCCTTAAGCTAGGGTTAAGAATAGTTTTGATTTCCACACCAAGAGAACATCCAAGTGTCTTAGAATAAGTTATATATTTGAATTAAGAAATTTGTTAAGGAAACTTGGTATTTCTACATTGTTTGAGGGATGGAGCCTTGCTTTCATAAATTTTTAGTTGTAGGTTAGGGTATGAGATCAGATTGGGTGTATGGATAAACTGTACTGTGCAGTACCCCTTTTTACCTGCTTAGATACATATTCAGTGATATGTCATATGAATGAGTGATCCCTGCTTTTTAGAGAAAGTTATTTGAAAGAAATATATGAAGACTTAGCTTTCTTATTCATTACATAATTACCACAGTAATTTTAATTACTGTTGTTAACTTTCTATACTTTTTCAAGAATATCATTCAAATCTAAGTTTTGTAAACCACATTTTGGATCTATAAGTTATTAAACTGTAAATAAATGAAAATAAAAAATCATTAGATAAGTCTAACTGTTACTAGATTATGAAGAGGATGCATAACATGTTGAAAATTTGGGATTAAAGAATGGCAGCCATCTTGTTTTAGAAGTGGGCTTGAAGTCTCATGAGTTAATATTTAACTTTCTTTTGGTTATGTAATTATTTACATGGATGGCAGGATTTTTCAATAAGTGTAAATTCTTGTGAAACTTCTCAAAATTATTCCAATGTATATAGTAAGTGCTGCCTTTTATGCATGTGGGTATGCTACAGATTTTATTGCACTTTTATATATTTTTTAGATGAATCTGACATTGCACTAAAATTATGCTATTGCATATCTGTCACTTGATATATTTTTAGATAAAATGCATTTCATACATTCATATCTAGAATAAAAAATGAGTCATGGTTCTATTTTAGACCAGTACCAGACAATGATAATGAAATCTAATATTAATTTTCAGACTCGAAAATAGAATTTGTGCCCCGCCCATACAATATCAAGTATTGAATAGCTCTGTATATAAGGTTTTGGATAAGCCAAAATTCAGTTGTACTTTTTTATAGAATAATGAGCTCAGAAGGTGACGTAAATATGGTATGGAAAGATGAAAAGAGAAAACCCTCTTGTAGGATGCAACAATCTAAAACTTTTCTTCTACACTTTTCCTCTGTAAGTGATAGTTACAGTATAAACCCAGATTGCATATACATATTTTTTTATTATATACAAAGTATTCAACATTTATTGTTGAATGGGCGGGGCACAAAATTTACAATGGAGGGTAAAATTTAGTTTTTGAATCACAAATGATTCAGTATGAATGAGCTACAAATGAGTACTGAAATTTGCTCTTTTACCTTGAGTATGGAAATCTGAAATACATATTTACTAATATCTACCCCAATATCAAGAGACATTTACAAAAGCCTGATTTTAGTGCATTCTTGTAATTGATATTAAAAAAGATTAAGCTGCATCAGGAAATACTTAGGGTAAATATAGAAAACAAAACTGTTGACGATAAGAAATTTCATTAATATCACACAGAATATGGTTACTAATGGGCCAAATTCAGGGTGATTAGATATCTTTTTAACATACTATAATGAACCATCAAGGTAAAATGTATGACATTGGGACTGATGGGTATTATGAGCTATTTAAGGTTACTAAGAATATGCTGAAAAATGTGTGTAGTAAATGCCAGAAGGATACCCATATTTGCCCATCTATTGACTGATGCTGATAGGCATATTGTTTTCTTCAGAGATTGCTTTTGAATTGTATAGAGTGAGCTGTCTGTTGCACAGATGACTGCTA
>BOPN01003194.1:32500-45000 GCA_017312705.2 Penaeus japonicus | reverse complement strand
TCTCCAACAGGAATATGCAGTCAGTAGTTGGAATCTGAACAACCTACCAGTACTTGAAGGATCTGTCCTTGGCCATATTAATTGTGACATATCTGGAATGAAGGTTCCCTGGATGTATGTGGGAATGTGCTTCTCCACATTTTGTTGGCATAATGAGGACCATTGGAGCTACTCAATAAATTATTTGCACTGGTGAGTGTTTGTTGAATGGTTCATCTGTTATACATTTAAAGATTTTTGTAAACTTAGTAAAAAAATTTAATGATCAACCAATTGCGAACGGGTGTCATGATATACATGACGATGCCAACTAGGCCTAAAAGATGGGTGTCAGTGTGTACTTGACATGCCATTGGGATATGCTCACAGTTGAAGTGCGCACACAGTCATGAAGCATTATGGCACTTTCTTTAGAGCTGCAGGATTCCAAAGTTTTGTTAGGGATTGATGGAAAAATATTGAGGCTAGCCTGCACTGCCCGAGGGCAGAGAAAACCTTTTCCCCATCCCTCTAACTTTTAGTCGGTACTGCCAGCATTGTAAACTGCCCATCCTGACTGCCAGTTTGATCCTTAGGAGCCCCATCTGCAATGAGTTAAAATGATAAAAGAGGGTTAGATATGTGATAAAATGTTTGTAAATAAAAGTTCAGTGATAGATTTTTGCAACAGTAGATATAACACCTTGAGATAAAAAGAAAATTAGAAAGCAAATATTCATGGCAAGGTTTCCTTGATAATGGTATGAAAATAAATAGCATTATTCTATTAAATTGTTTTTACACTTTATATTTTTTTAAGTAAAAACGAGAATAGGAAATCATTACATTTGTTGTACCAATGGTGCACAAATGATAAAAGATCCAAGACATTTGTTATTAATATTTGCATTCTGCGACTCATTTGGCATTAGTCAAAAATATTTTGACTAAGGTTGTTATAAATATCATTATAGAAGCTCATTCTGCCTTGTGATGTTATTCAGTTTCATTCTTACTCTCCCCAGCATCAGATTAGTTGTTAATATTCAGTTATATCTGTTGATAACAGATTTTTTTTTTTTTTTTTGTTAAATGTTATTACTTTTCTTTACTTGCAGAATGTTGCAATACATGTCTAATTCATTTTTAAAACAATGTGTCTCTTTAATATTTTCATTTTTTTTTCTCTTTTTTTTTCTTCTTTTTTTTTTGCTGCTGCTACAATGAGTATTTCCTCCTTATTTTCCTAAAGGCATCCAATACCTTCTTTTTGTAGTATATTTGTCCCCAATATAATCGTTTTACTGAGTGTTCGTCCATATAACGATCCTTATATCATTTGTATCTTCTGTCTGGATAACACAGATCCAACTCACATTCCTTAATCCGATAATGACAGGATAGTTTTCAACCAAATGGTCTAAATGCTGGGGATATTTCAAAGGCATAGGCTAAATGTTTCGTGCTATTCGCCCGCTCTAGCTACAGCAGACTGTTGTGAGCATGATCACCCAATGGGCTGGCTATACAAAAAACCCATGATGTGATATCACATCCCCAGTGGCAAATGCTGCCACCTCATGACATAATATCAAGTCACTCCGGATTAATGGGATAATGTGACAGCTTTGTTTATATGGTTCGGATTTCTTGGTATCTTAATCCATTAAGAACGGGTGTCATGACATACATTTTGACACCAATTAGACCTAAAAGACGAGTGTAATGTGTACATGTCGTGAGATCAGGATCTGTTCACACTTAACCCATTCACGCCGGGGCTGTTCCGGCTTTGCACGGTTGCAATACCGAGGTTCTCGAACGCATAAACCTAACGCCTCGAGACTCTCAGGCACACAAGCCACGAGCCTGGGTTGCCCGCTCGCTCTACCCGAGCGCGCGGCTTCCCCTCATAGCTCGTCCAGGACGTCTGACGCAAAAACCACAATACGTGCTATCACGTCAACCGACTCCAATGGGTTAAAGCATGCACACAGCCATGAAGTATTATGTATGTAAGGGTGCTAGCTCCAGAGCCACTTGTTTCCAAAGTCAGCCTAAACCTGCATTTTATGACTGATTTATGGAAAAATATTGTTTGTAGTCTGCGCTACCTAGAGGGCGGAGAAAACGCTTTCCCCGTCCCTCTAATTTTTAGCTGGTGTCGTTAGTGTCGTCGGACACCCATCCTGACGACCAGTTAGGTCATTAGGCGCCACGTCTGCAGTGGGTTAAGATGTGTGTTTTTTATTATATTCTAGACTCCGTATGATATTCAAGTCTTTATATGATAAATTAGCAAAGTGATACTTATTAGCCTGATTCAGTGCATCATAACTGAAGGGATAGATGGCATGTAGTTTCAACCAAAGGAACAATTCACTATGAAAGTGATTCAATTCCATGAAATATGCCCACCATGGAGGGGTTAATGTAAACTAACTTCTTGGCTCATGCTTTAATTCTTTTCCTGAAACCTGCAGGGGTGAGCCCAAAACCTGGTATGGAGTACCAGGTGGTCAGGCAGAATTGTTTGAGACCTCCATGAAAGAAGCAGCACCAGAGTTGTTCCAGGCCCAACCCGACCTCCTCCATCAACTAGTCACCATCATGAATCCAAATATCCTGATGAAAACAGGTGAGTTTGTCCCTCAGAAAAGAAGCAGTTGTTGTTGTGTAGTTGTTTAGAACTGCTGACTGTCTTAAGTTGTATTACCTTTTTTAATCTGATTGATACTGATATAAATACTTGTGGATTAACAAACTTTCTCATTTTCCTTAGGAGGAGTGCCCATTGTGAGGACAGACCAGCATGCCGGAGAGTTTGTTATCACTTTCCCGAGATCATATCATGCTGGCTTTAACCAGGGCTACAATTTTGCTGAAGCTGTAAACTTTGCACCCCCTGACTGGGTAAGAACAATATTGGAGAATGCTTTCCATGATAGGTTTTTGAAGTTCCTCCTATATGGGGGTGATCTCCTTCATTATTTAATATGCCTTCAAATAAGTAATAAAGGTATTAACACATTTCAGCTGGCCATTGGACGTGAGTGTGTGTTACACTACAGCAACCTAAAGCGGTATTGTGTGTTCTCCCACGATGAATTGGTGTGCAAGATGGCTTCCACACCTGATGAGTTGGATCTCACTGTAGCAGCAGCAACATATCAGGACATGTTGCGAATGGTTGACCTAGAGAAGAAACTACGAAGGTCACTTCTCCACTGGGTGAGTTTATAGAATGAATTGAGAGTTACAATTATTTTTTGTTTTTGTGAGTGAACAAAATAAAAGATTGATATTAACCCTTGTGCACATTGTGTTCCAAGTTAGTACCCAACTTCCCTCAGTAGACTTATTACAAAGTAAAAATTAGTAGTCCTTGCAATTGAGATTGAGCAAAGTAACTTGATAGAGTGACAGCTCCTCTCTTATTACCAGTTGAAGTAAGACATGGTTTATACAAAAACTTCCTTTTTTTATTTCACAAATATTGAAATGTAGTGATAAGCCATATCCATTGTATATTTCTGTAGGACCTAGAATAAGTGATGTGTCACATTTGCCAAGAGGGTCAATAAATAACAAATAGATAAAGGTATTAACCCATTCGTGCCAGGTGATGTGTTATAACATCATGGGAATATTTTGCTCAAGCCTGATATTGTCCTATGACCTCTCTTTCTCTAAATACACATTTTGCATAGTTATGTATGTATATACTCATTGCATTTGTAGAAACACATTTGTTCTTGACTTGTCAAAAAAAAAAAAAAAACATATAAAATACAAAAAACATCTCAACATCTCAACATCCTGTAAAATCAGGTGGGAGTGGAAGTAGGCAAATATATGTCATGAATGGTTAAGCATAAGTATATTGTGACCTCTTCATGATTAATAATAGCAGATTAGGGTTTATCACAACACATATATTATACTTGCCATCAGTTTCAGTGTCCATGATTTATGGGAGTTTTTTTTACTTTGCTTAATAACCAGTTAGTTTGTTTTTATAATGGTTAGTATACACCAGAGTTTATACAATAGTTGGCATATGGCACATTCTTTTTCATGAAACTATAAATGTAAGAATTTATATACATCAGGAACTGACTACAGCGTTTCCTTTTTTTCTCCAAGGGTGTAACAAGCGCTGAGAGGGAGGCATTTGAACTGTTGCCAGATGATGAGAGACAGTGTGATGTGTGCAAAACTACATGCTTCCTGTCAGCTGTTACTTGCAGTTGTACTCAAGACCGTCTAGTTTGCCTTCGTCATTACAAGATGCTTTGTGAATGTGCTCCTGAGAATCATACACTCAGGTTAGTAATAATGATTCTGAATATATGGTCCTGTATGATATTCAATAGATTCTGTCACCAAGCAAATATACTGATATTGGATTTAGATGTTTAAAGATGAAAAATTGAATTTTCTATTATGATTTTTTTTTACATGTTGTGATGAAGTAATAGTTTAATAGTATCAAAACCCAATATGAAGTGTGGTTCAGACAACAGATCTCATGTTTAGAATTCATGGGATTTGTAAGCATCCTTTGGGAACTTAAATAAGCTACTACATTAGTTACTTGTCAGGTTATGCAGAATGATTTATTTTAGAAGTCATTTTTGTCCATAGTTTAGTTTGAAAGTTCAAAGGCTAGTCAGAAATAGTAAATCAGAAAAAAGAAATTGACATGCTGAATGGATTATTTCCTGACAGCCTTAACAATCATGAGTTTGAATGTTTACACATTCCTCTTTATGAATAATTATCTTTCTTTCAGGTATCGGTACACATTAGATGAACTACCACCATTGCTTCAGCGTCTCAAAGTAAGAGCTGAGTCCTTCGATCATTGGGCTGTCAAAGTAAAAGAGGCCCTAGAAGCAAAGCCGGATGATAAACTAGGTAAGGAAATGTAGATGATGATTATCAGGTTGATAATCTTACTGTCAAACACTTAAATTTGCTTATATGTAGCATTGGATAGATGAATGGGCAGTTAGCCTAAAGACTTATCTGAAACCATTGATGATTTATCTATGAAAGAGAGATGTAGGGAAAAGGGAAAGAGTTGCAGTAACCATGTTGTTGCTGTTTTATTTCGTTTCATGACTTTAAAATAATGTAAAAATTTTGCCAATAGTTTTTTATTTTTCAAAAGGATAATTAGGTAAAAATCCTTCTTATTTGGTACTCGTTACAGAACTCAGTGAACTGCGAGAATTAGTGGAAGAGGCAGAGGCACAGAGGTTCCCTGAGAGTGAATTACTGCAGACTTTGGTTCAGGCTGTGACTGAAGCAGACAAATGCGCCACGGTTGCTGCCCATCTTGCCACCAAAAAAGTTCGAACCAGGTTTGTATTTCAGAGTTTTATATGAATGTTTAAGTGGAGGTATTCAAAGTAGCATATCAATTTCATTGTTATATGACCTAATCTAACCCATTTAATGATTTCAGGACACGTGGCAGTGGGGAAGCAAAGAGCCGACTAACTTTAGAGGAGCTTCGACTCTTCCACGAACAAATAGAATCCTTGGCTTGTTTAATCCGGGAAGGTGAGGCAGTGAAAGAACTACTTACTCGAGTTACCACCTTCCAGGAGGAGGCAATCTCTTTGCTAAGTCAGGAGATGCCAGATTCAGAGGCTATTGCCAAGATGGTTGATACAGGTTGCTCTCTGGACATTGATCTGCCCGAATTACCAAGACTAAAGCATAAGCTCCAACAGGTTTGTTTATATTTTATTTATATTTTTAGGTGTGATTTTTTTGCTGATTCATAATAAAATTGTGGACCCTATTGTTGCCATCATTTATCTTCTTTCTCTAAATACTCTATTCTATTTCAGGTTGAGTGGTTGGAAGAAGTAGAAGAAACCCTTGACGATTCAGGGTCCTTAACAGTGGAGTGTGTCCGCAAGCTTCTGGACTCGGGCATTTCTCTGCCACCACATCCCAAGATAGAGAAGGCAATGGCAAAGCTGCAGCAGTTGTTGACAAATATGGAAACTTGGGAAGAAAAAGCTAGTCAAGCACTAAATGCCAAGTAAGGCTACTTTCAAAGAGTTGGCAAGATTTCTAACAAAATGACTGCCTTAGGTTGCATTTGTTGTGCCATACTCATGTTTCAATTGATATTTTATATCTAAGCTAGTAATATAATTAAAAAAAAAACATTATAGGGAAATTTCCACAATATTGATATTTTAATTCATATCACAGAATTACAAATCACATAATGCTATGTAAACCCTTTTCATTACAGACCTGGCATTAATGTCTCAGAGGGTGAAGAGTTGGTCAAACAAGCAGAAGAAGTACCTGCCCACCTGCCTAGCGTAGCAGCCTTGAAAGATGCTGTGAAGCGAGCTCGTGAGTGGAATAACAAGGTCACCACACTGCAAAGCGGCGAAACGACTCCTCTGCTGGAGACCATTGAGGGATTGGTGACCCGTGGTAGGCCAATCCCCCTGCATTTGGAACCTCTTGCCGACCTTGAGGAGACTGTTGCCTTGGCCCATGCATGGCTTGAGAAGACGGCTCGCACCTTCTTGAAAAAGAACTCTCATCTGAGTTTGCTGGAGGTTGTTATTGATAGAATTTTCCCCTATTGTACTGAGACTTTACATGCAAAAAGATGTTTTGAAAAGAAAAGAAAAGAAGAAAAAAAAAAAAAAAATTGCTCTTACTAACTTACCTTAATGGGAAAGAAGACCAATGAGGGAAGATGCTAGAAATCAATCACTTTTCAATGCAAGTTTATTCCCATTCAATATCATATTTTTTTTGCATTTGTTTTTTACAACATAATTTTATTTTTATACAGGTATTAGTGCCAAGAACAGACATAGGTGTGGTGTCTGGCAAACGGAAAAGAGTTAAGCGGGAAGAAATGTCTGCACAGCAACAGCAAGCACAGCTTTTAGATATCAATGTTGAAGATACTGCAAATCCAGCAACAGTTGTGAAAGCATTTAAGGTTTGTTGGTTAAAACAGCATTTTTGTTAGAGAGAAAAAACCTCGATTTATTTAATCAGGACATTACATTTTGATTCTTTTTATTTTTGTTTTTTGATGTTGAGGCTAAAATTTCTTTTTACAATCAGGATTGTGAGGAAAGAGAACTTGGAGCCATGAGAGCACTGCGGGCCCACAATCGCAACAAGAGAGATGGGGAGTTACCTCAAGAAGGGGCCACTTTCTGCATCTGTCACAAAGCTCCTCAGCCCAACATGCTCACCTGCTCCTTATGCCTTGACCTTTTCCATAGTAGGTTCAACAGTGTGACTTTTCTTTAATTTTTTTTAAAGCTTTAATTGATGTGATTTGATTAACCCATATATCTACAATTTCAAATATTGAATTTCTTTTGCTAACAATTAGTCAAGACAATTAGACAACCTATATATGAGAGTGCTGTCTATGAATTACAAATTTTACACAATTTTCTTGCGTCTCCCTCCCAGCTGGTTGTGTACCGTCATCTCATCGCAGTAAGGTCAAATTGAGCAATGAGGGAAGATTCTTGTGCCCATCATGTGAACGGTCCAGAAGACCCAGATTGGAAACCATTTTGTCACTTCTTGTAGCCCTCCAGAAATTGCCTGTCAGGTAAGAAATTAAGTTTTAGGTTTGCACAAAAAAACTATTGTAGATGGAAATTATTTGTTCTTATATATGAAATGGTTCTAAAAAAAAGTGCTAATAGATTTTGTATGCTTAAGGTTTTCTATTTCTCATTTTTCTCCATAGATTGCCAGAAGGAGAAGCTTTACAATGCTTAACAGAAAGAGGAATGTCCTGGCAAGACAGAGCAAGACAGTTGATGAAAACAGATGAATTAACAGCTGCACTTGGCAAACTGTCTGTATTCTCTCAAAAACTTATTGAAGCTCAGGCAAAGCAACACAAACCAGTATCACCTCAAACACATGATGATGTAAGTACAAAAACCATGATATTTCCGCACATTGTTTATATTGTAATACATTTCCCATTTTATTTTATGCATTTTATGTATTTAGTAGATGTTGCTAAATTTTGTTTATTTCTTTGTCTTAGGAAAAGATGGAAGTAGACGAGTCCACAAATGACGATTCACTTTTGAGTGAGGATGGAGAGAAAGAAAAGGAAGGAAGAGGTGAAGCAGAAGTAAAGAATGATACAGACAAAGAGAATAATAAGAAAACTGAGGAAGGAAGTTGGGAGCACGCCTATTCCAGTAACAAAGGTAGTAAGGAGAAAAAATCTGAGATGGATAAGGTTCGGTGGAGTCGCCTTGTGGCAAGTGTGATGGAAAACCATGACGGTCCTCTTATTACTCTTACCTCTGGTACCCGATCTCAAGTACAGGATCTCTTGGTCGAGGGTGAACTCTTAGAGGTGAACCTTGATGAGACTACACACCTGTGGAGAGTATTGCAGGCGGCCAATCATCCACCCGCAATGCTAGAAGATACATTGTTGTCCCTCAATTCAACAGGTAATAATAATGATGAAAACAAAACAAAAAAAGCGGCTCCGAAGAAGAGAAAGTCCCAAGGGGAGGGAATGGAAGACACACAGCCGAAATCTCCACACAAGTCACCCCTTAAAAAGTCAAAGATTTTAAAGGTTTCTTCTGGCCCAACTGATGGTAAACCAACAAAAGGGATGATCAAGAAAAAACAGGCTCTTACAAAGAATATGGAAAAGAAAAAGAAGGATGGGATTACTGCCAACAAAGAAGGGCCAAGGAAGAAGAATATGGCTGGAGTCAAGAAGAAGAAAGTACACTCGTCCAATTTACACAGTGATGACGACGATGATGACTCGGATGAGGCTTGTGCAGCAGAAAAGTGCCAACATCCTACAGGGCAGAACGTGGATTGGGTGCAGTGTGATGGGTGTGAGGGCTGGTTCCACTACATTTGTGTTGGTTTGAAGGCAGGAGATGTACTAGAAGATGAAGACTATATGTGCTTGGCTTGCACCACCAAGCTACCTGCACCCAAGGTAGGATGCGATACACCCACAGACTAAGGGTTAAAAGGAATGGTCATACTTAAAACTTCAGAAATTTAAGTGTTTGTCAGTAAGATTCGTATTTGGTAACAGTTATTTTTCTTTTCTTATTTTAACCAAAGAATAAAACCTTTCATGATTTTTATTTAGCAACATCATAAATGGGCTGGGATTTGCTACTATGTAACACAGATTTCATGTTAAACTCTGTTATCTTCTGACAAAAATATTTGATTTTAGTAGTTCATAACAGAATGCAACAATGTACTACTCAAGTGAAGGATGCAGACATATAGAGAGCCTCTCGAGTATTCGAGATGCCTGCCAAATAACAAAAGTTGGGGGAAACTGATGTACCATTAACTTACAGCCAGGGGAGTTGACGGAAGAGGAGAGTGTGGACATCCTCCTCAGCCTTGCCACGAGCCTACCGCCCAAGGAGTCAGAAGAACAGAAGTAACTCCTGCTTCATAGTGATTCAAAAGGAATATTAAAGTTTTTTTTAGCTTGTGATAAAGTGTTGTATGGTCAGAACAGGAAAAAGAGGTTTAGGTATCATGATTTTGTCTGGTTGTGGCTTTGAAAAGGAAGAATAGAAAGTGCTCACATTCTCCCAGTATTCAATGACCTGGCTTAATATTTTCAGTATAGTTCCCCTGATAACAGAACATACTGAATTCTGCGTGACAGACAAACAACTGTATTTTTGTGGTGTCATCGTATACGGAAAATAGTTTTGCATTCCTTTTGATGGAGTCTTTTTGAATTAAAGGAATGTGTTTTTCTTAATCAGATTACACTTTGCTTCTCTTAGTATTATGATTGCCTTTTAAGGGGCAAGTAAGGAAATTAAAAAGTATTTATAAGTCAAACTTTGCGTGTTATTTTCAGCAAATATCTGTCAATACCTGGTAACACTATTGTTTTTGTAGACTACAGCTCTTATCAGAAGGATGATGTTTTTTCTTTACAGATACCCCCTCATTTAGAGCTTAAGGTTTATATTCCTTTATGAAGTAGCCATGGCCAAGCAGATAGATCTGACACCCTCACTTTCAACAAGTAAGAGTTCACAGGAGGCATAAACTCTCATAAAAGGAAGTTTGATTGCAAAGGTCTATTTCTCGTGAATTCAAACCATGGGATGTAAAGTTGTAAAGCACTCCTTTGGGTAGGTTACGCATATGAGTGGTTCTCTATTGAAGACTTTCAGATTATTTCTTGGCCACAAGTCCTGTGTTATCACAGCCCTAATGCAAATAGTTTTGTACAAAGCCCTAATTATTTAATGGTATCATGCTGTAGAATATATGCTGTATCCTATGCTGTCAGTATGTGCAATTGCATAGATTCTTTGGATACTTCCATTATTCCTTATCCTATTCAAACTTTCCCTCAACGTACAAAGCTCTTGCGCCTCGAGTCCACTTCAGACATTCGTTTGACATAGATAAGAAGTTTATTTTAAAATATTGTAGATTTTACTTTCAAAATTTAAGAGATGCTTCTGTGTTTCGCAGGTTTTTTGATTTGCTGTTACAATGAATGGCTCAACTAGTCACTGTATTTTTTTTTTCTATTTTCTTCTTTATCAAAAGATGAATTAAATAGCTGACAGCTGTCCAAATAAATGAAGCACCACCTGAGATAAAATACCAAGTATTTATCTATTACTGTCAAGTTATTGATAACCCCATATTATAACATCTAGTGCAAACTTCATATTATCCTTTTATACAACAGAAAAATATATAAATGTATATAAATCTGGCAGGTATGTTCTCTTCTCAAGTGGTGTTTCAAAGAGAGCCAAGTGCAGGAAGGTCTGCTATTGTGTGCCTTTGGTGCGAGTCTCCGTTTAGAACAAGTTTTGTTAAGAAAATTACAAAAAATCTTATAGAATATATACTAATTCTGTAAGAAAATATATAGGTAGGATAAAGATGATGCACTGATAATTGCCTTTTTTCACAGGATTTAGCATAACATTTGGTTCATGGAGGAAAAAGTATTGGTCAGTTATTCATGCTACATGTTGAAAAAGATCATGTGGAAGTGGTTATTGCCTGCACCAGATTTTTACATTAGCAGACCTCAAAATTTTATGAAGAGTGTCACTTCCAGCTTGTGTAGGTGCTAAGTTTGTCTTTTATACAATCCATGTATTCATTATGTCACTCACCTCATGAACCTACCCAAAAACCCAATACTGGGTACTTGATCTCAGTTGCCACACACATTACATCAGTTGCTTTCAATTAGCCTTGTCTAGGCTATTATAAAAGAGTTACTGCTTTCTTTCTCTGTATCAACAATAGTTTTGTGGTTTTGTTTACCAAGTATTATTATCATGTACATAGGTTCATGCCAAATTGTATATTTCCTTTCTTTTTTGTTTGATTATAGAATCCTCTTCATTAAATGTGCTTTGTTATAACTTTTAAGATTATTTCACCTGTAGAGATGCTAACCTAAGGGATAAACAGTAATAGTAAGCTCACAAAAAATTACAATTGCACCAGGAGGAGATTCACTGTTTCTTCCATACACTTTTTGCATACCGGTACTGTTTTCCTGACGGTGATTCTCCTGTGCTGAGTGTGCCTCCTTGGGGCAAATACAGAGGACAAATTGGTAATATATTCTATGTGCCCTGTGCCATAAGGCTACATAATATATGGATGATCTTGGTTGTCTTTGTTTGTATGACTATATTTTCCCCATATTGAATTGTCATGTCACTTGTTTTTCAATTACATTTTTTCATCATCACTTTTTGTGTGTAAATAAAGTCAGTGTCCATTGATGCTAGGAATTCTAACCAGTGGTAAATCACTTGTTTCTTATGTCGCCTTTATATGAAGACATTACTGATTTGTGCCTCAATTTACCAGTGTACCTGTGTTAGTTTAGCTGCACTGCTCTTGGTATTAAAGAATACCTTGAAGGCTTCTTGAAGATGTTTTATTAAAACCTATAAGTATTATTACAATAATGCTACGTTCAGTTTTGAATCACAGTAGATGCATAATATTCCTATTTTGTCAGTTAACTATAGAAAAAAGTATTTCCAGATTGCAAGCAGGAGCAAATGTATGATTTATATAACATAAAGTTAAAATTGATGATAAACTCAGGATTTTAGATTTTATAAGAAAAGTCGGTTTTGTGCAGGTTATATCTAATGGAGAAACAGTTTGACGTTATATATATAATCATTATTAATAGATTTCAAAGCATCCTTTTTATTAACTACCCATTAATCTCGCATATTTTTCTGAAGAAAAAAGTTGCTAAACCAGCAGTAGGACATGTGTATTTATGAGTGCCTTATCTGTGCCTTTCCTTATCCTCTTTATAAAGAAGATCCCTATCTTATACATGTTATTCAGTTCATGTAGTGATCTAAAATTTAAACAAGTATACTAAAATGCTTTGATATTTCTGGCAGATAAATGTAAATGCGGAATATGTATGTTGTCTGTGTAGCATGTTATTATGG
>BOPN01003194.1:0-15000 GCA_017312705.2 Penaeus japonicus | reverse complement strand
ATAATCTCTCTCTCTCTCTCTCTCTCTCTCTCTCTCTCTCTCTCTCTCTCTCTCTCTCTCTCTCTCTCTCTCTCTCTCTCTCTCTCTCTCTCTCTCTCTATATATATATATATATATATATATATATATATATATGTAGTTTCTGTCTATATTGGCACCCTTCATGTTGCATATGTATTCACTAATTTTGAGTAAGAGGAAGAGGGTGAGCAAACACTTACTCACGAAACACTTATTTCCCTCGAATTCCTCTTGTTAAGATCATTGTCATTTATACGCCGATTCTTTATCAGCAAAGGGAGAAGAGTCTGTTGATGGGCTAAGGTACCTTTGCTTCTTTGGAAACATATTTTTCATCAACAACCAGTGGGAGAAGATTGCCATCATTTTTTATAAAGAGCAATAAATGAAGTAAACTTTGGCAAAGGCAAAAATTCTCAATATTTGCTGATTTTTTAGGACTCTAAGGCACTTAATGGTGATATTCACGAAATCAATTTTTGACCTAGAGGTCAAATCATAGTTACGCACTCCTCCCTTTGTATATAGTGATAATACGATATGTGCAATAACGAAAAGAATGACCACCCAAAAAACAGTAAACTTGTCCATTCCCCTCACATTGTAACATATTGCTTTAAGTTTTCATATCCCTGCTTTTCCGATTTAGATTCAGTCTGTTGATTTCACGCTTCTTTGCATAGTCTGCACCTCCAAGGGACTCGGTGCTTCTTTGCATCATACCCATCAAGATCTTCTCTGAGAAGATCGGTTATTTCTTTTCCTTGAACGAAATCTCGTCTTTGGAATACTTCTCCCCTGCATTACCAATTTTGAGTCATAATAATCCTCTTGTATTCTTTTCTCTCTCCTATACTAAGACGAGCTAGTCTGAATGCCAAATTTTGAATATAGGTCAGTAAACTCCAACTGTATTGTTGCTGGTATTTTCTTTTCTTCAATGGTGAAACTATTGCATAGCCAACTCTACTTGAATGAATTATAAATCCTTCCAATATACAGATTTTACAAGAATGCCGCCATTCATTAATGGTCTAGGCAGCAATACATCGACCAGATCATAATCTTCGAACAATCTAGTATCAGCACATCATAAAACATTTCGTTGAATCATAATGAAGATAACTGAGAAAACCACACCTATCGTAAGTGTGAACTGAACTGAAGCATATCATGTTCAGATAGGCTAGTAGCAAGGAAGTGACATGGAGTTGTTTTATTCCATATCACATAAGTAAGTCACACAGTTGCAGTCCAATAACCCGAAGTGCTCTTTGCTTGTGTAACTTCCAGTCTCCGCACTCGAGCCTGGCGGCCAGCAAGAGCATTTAAAGAGGATTGTAAAATGATAACGCTAGAAGTTGGTTGATTTCGCTAATATTTTTTTCACATGATTTTATCATAACAGCGCCTTTGTAAGTCACCCAGTATGACGAGAAAATATTAACGAGGGCATCTATCTACCACGATATCTATTTTGCCCGTGGACATCTCTTTCACGTTCGGTTTACTTACATTAGTAGGAACATATACGGCAATAGGACACATGGAACCGAACGGGTGCTTTCGTCTCAATACCATTATACGCTCATCGACTGGGACTACCTCTACTACCTCTACTACCTCTGCTGCATATCTGAGAAGCGTCCTCATCGAATCTACTTTAATTTTGCGAATTCTCGATGGAGTTATTTTTCATTCTAAAAATAGAGTTAATTTAGTCAGAGTAAAGTGTTACTCCAAAGGGTTTTGTATAAGCTCTTTTGAAATTTTGGAAATCAATTGTTTTAGGATTGTTGCAATAGGTATTTTTATATATGTTGATGTCTATAAAATGTCTATAAAACACTTTAGTAATATAATTACCATAATAGAGTCAATATAATATATGATAATAGAGTTGAAACTAAGATTACAACATAACCAGTTACAGTCACTGTGAAGATAACGCCAGTAACAACGTCATCATGATAATCCTTATACCACTTATAAAAATGAATGAAATCAAGCCAAAATACACCAACACTTCCGGAGGCAGCTTGACACTAAGAAGAACTTAGACGGTTGCTTAATCGACGTGAGTAAGAACATGCTATACTCATGTCGGAGAGGTAGTTGGCGGGTTGGGGGTGGGGTGGGGGTCGAAGGAGGTGCGGCGAGGGAAGGAGACGGAGAGAGTGAAGTAGGATGAGCCGACCATGCGTTGAGTCGAGTCGGAAAAGGAGGCGGGGGAGAGAGAGAGAGAGAGAGAGAGAGAGAGAGAGAGAGAGAGAGAGAGAGAGAGAGAGAGAGAGAGAGAGAGAGAGAGAGAGAGAGAGAGAGAGAGAGAGAGAGAGAGAGAGAGAGAGAGAGAGAGAGAGAGAGAGAGAGAGAGAGAGAGAGAGAGAGAGAGAGAGAGAGAGAGAGAGAGAGAGAGAGAGAGAGAGAGAGAGAGAGAGAGAGAGAGAGAGAGAGAGAGAGAGAGAGAGAGATAGATAGATAGATAGATAGATAGATAGATAGATAGATAGATAGAGAGAGAGAGAGAGAGAGAGAGAGAGAGGGGGGAGGGGGCGTGATGGAGAAGGTAGAGAAAGAGGAAAAGGAAAAGGGGAGAGTATAAAAAGTTCAGTGTTGGACCTCTACAATCTACATGAATATTGGTAGCGTGGCCTAGGGTGTGAAGAACATGGCCGAAACAGCTTTCTTGGTTTATTGCTTAAGCTTGAACAGTAGTGAGGAGGAGGAGCGAGATGTTGCTCCTCTGCTCCCCGAGAAGAGACTCTCTACCACAATGTATGATTTGCTTGAGAATATGTGTGAATCGCGTGTTTTCTTGTGACATGTAACATTTGGAATGTGATGAGGGAAGTGTTGCATCAATACATAGCTCTTGCGTAGGTTAGACAAATCAACACTGGTATGTCTGACGTGACAGTAAGAGAAGGGTAAACAGATAGGTGAAGCAACGAGCGTACGTATATGTATGTATACATGTATATGTGGTAAGATATATGTGTAACAACTACAATGACATGAAAGATACAAATTACATTGACGATTGCATTAGATAGAATATAATAGCAAAAGCATACACGTGGAAATAATATTCGATGGAAATGAGGACGAGGAGAAGAAGAAAGAAAAGGAGGAGGAAGGAGAAGAAGAGGAAGAGAAAGAGAAAGAGGAAGAAGAAGCAGAAGCAAAAGGAGGAGGAGGAGAAGAAGGAGGAAAAAGAGAAAGATGAAGAGGAGGAGGAAGAGGAAGAAGAAGGAGGAGGAGGAGGAAAAGGAGAAGGAGGGGGAAGAGGAGGAGGATTAGGAGGAGGAGGAGGAGAAGGAGAAGGAGGAGGAAGAGGAAAAGAAGGAGTAGGAGGAGGAGGAGGAGAAGGAGAAGGAGGAGGAGAAGGAGGAGGAAGAGGAAACGAGGAGAGCAAACGAAGGACAAAGCTCGCCGTGGCCGTGGGCTGGCGGCGAACTAACCTGTGAGTGCAGTGGTAACGAGGCCAATTGCCGTTCTCCCCTCCTGTACCCATGCCCCGCTCCCCTCACTCCTCTCCCCTCGCCCGCTGACCCCCTGCATCCCCCTCTCTCTTCCCACTGACCCCCCCTCCCCCCTCCCTCCTCGCGAGACCCCAAAATCCAGGGCCTCCACACAGCCGTCTCACACGGACCAACCCTACGCCGACGCAGCCACTTTGTAGACGCCTTTCAAAGGATTTTTTTTTTTTTTTCAACGTCTCTCTTTTTATTTGAATTTTCGACGTCAGCACACACGAAAGAATTCTTCGTTCACTTATCGCCCCAAGTGGGTGATCATATTCTGGCGCATTTTGTCGGAGGGAATTTGTGTCCGGACGGTTAGGATTCCTTCAGCATAGGACGGGTTATTTACGGGCATGCGCGCTGCTTGTAATTGTGTCTGGTCGCTTCCATAGACTCACAAACACGTATGCCTGCACGCATGCACGCACACACACACACACATACACACACACACACACACACACACACACACACACACACACACACTCATATATACATTTGCCATCGTCACGTCTCGAGGGGGTACAAACTACCTTTCGTCTTGAAGGTTGACCATCGGCCAGGAGGACCACATTCCCGCACTAATTTGTATATTTCTTTTATTTTTTTGAATAGATATAATTACTTTTATTTATCAGTAAATATACATTTATTAGAGATTTTCTAAAATAAAAAAAGAATGATTCAAACAAAACAAATAAGCCATTTATTTTACGTGCGAGGCCGAGACAGAGATAGAGAGAGACAGAGAGAGAGACAGAGAGAGAGAGAGAGAGAGAGTGAGAGAGAGAGACAGAGACAGAGAGAGAGAGAGAGACAAATAGAGAGAGAGAGAGAGAGAGAGAGAGAGAGAGAGAGAGAGAGAGAGAGAGAGAGAGAGAGAGAGAGAGAGAGAGAGAGAGAGAGAGAGAGAAGACAGAGACAGAGAGACAGAGACAGAAATATAGAGACAGAGTGAGTGAGAATTGAGAGATAGAATATTAGAAAGATAGATAGGTATATATATATATATATATATATATATATATATATATATATATATATATAGATAGAAAGATAGATAGATAAATAGATAGATAGATAGATAGATAGAGAGAGAGAGAGAGAGAGAGAGAGAGAGAGAGAGAGAGAGAGAGAGAAAGAGAGGCAGAGACAGATGCAGAGAGCGAGACAGAGAGAAAGAGACAGATTGTGAGATGTACTCACAAAAGGTTTTTAGCGAAAGTCCTCCAACTGACGGCTCACATGAATATGGCAATAATTACTCGGGTAGCGAGTGGCTTCTCGGACGTGTCTTGCTAGGCGGAGTGTCTCCCCGGTGTAAGGGTTCTGTGAGCACAAGGGGCCCCGATAGGCGGTTTAGGGGCCAGAACTGGGCTCCGTTTGGTCCCTCAAAAAAAAAAAAAAAAAAAAAAAAAAAAAAAGGTAGTTATCCCTTCCCAGATTCGATTACTCGGGTGCCGGTGTAGAGGTTACGTGTTGGAGAGGTAATAACAAAATTATGGCAAAAACATCATTAGCAGTAATGCCAGTAATACCAATGCCAATAAAAGTGATAATCGTAAAAAAATAATAATACAAAATAAATAAATAAATAAAAAGTGACTATAATAGAATGATGAAGCAAAGTTTTTGATCCAGATGTGATCACTATAAATGATTTAGAGCCGTTCCGTTCCAGCTCTTAATTGTAGCAAGTAACATAAAAAAACAGGGCTTATAAGGTCATCTTTGTGATGATTTCCGGCTGGGGCACTCCAGGCTGTCTCTTAGGAAGGATATTGACAACATCAAAGTCGGGCTGACTCTCTTTATTTTTTCATAATCCAGGGGGTTTGCTAACTCTGAACTTAGGACATACATTTTGTCTTTCATGTAATCAGATAATAATAACATTTTTTTTTTTTTTTACAGTGCTAGCATCTTTAACGTGGAAAAAATATAAGTTGAGCTGAACAAAAACACATTTGATCACATTAGAAAATAAATATAACTGAAACAACATGAAATAAAACATTAAAAGATGTAGCGACTTTTAAGATATAAAAGATAAGCAAAATTATATCAACAGGCTCGGGTGAAAGCGTAAAAGATAACAAAATAGGGTAAAATACATCAAACATGAAATTAAGGAGAGCTAACCAGCTGCATACGCAAGATCTTAAAACAAAAAAGGACGCAGGCAAAAGTAAAGGAACGCCACAAGACGTTGCAAAAACGCAAAAAGGTAAACCTGCAGTTACCAATTAGTAAATAAAATTATATAAAAAAGAAAAATGGTAATGATATATAAATTCAAGTAAAACCAAAGGTGATGCAGCTGATTGCCTGATGTAAAATCCACCCAAAAGTACATACACAAAGTTAAATAAAAAATACAATGATAAAATCTGATTACATCAACATGCCACTTGAGATGAACAGTGACAGCCTTTACTTAAAATGTGAAAAAAAAACAAATACACAAAACGAAGGGAACCAAATTAAAACAAAATCATAAAATGGACTGCTAAAAGGAAAGTACAGAAGGCTAAAACACGTAATATGATGCCTGTAGCAAATATGTATATGAGTGTATATATGTGCATATGTGTGTGGTTGTGTGTAGCCTCAGATGACAGCGGTGGGTTTTCATGATGGACCCGCGGAAAGGAACAGGAATGGGTAGTAAGGAGTAAGATTTTGATAAGCCAGGGTGGGAAATGGAGGGAAGAGGTCGAGGTATGTGAGAATTAGGGAGTGGGGATGCGAGGAAAACGGGAGAGGATTCGAAAAAAATGTGAGAATTAGGGAGTGGGGATACGTGGAACAGGGAGAGGATGCATGGATCAGGGTGAGGATGCGTGGAACAGGGTGAGGATGCATGGAACAGGGAGAGGATGCGTGGAACAGGGTGAGGATGCGTGGAACAGGGTGAGGATGCATGGAACAGGGAGAGGATGCATGGAACAGGGAGAGGATGCGTGGAACAGGGAGAGGATGCATGGAACAGGGAGAGGATGCGTGGAACAGGGAGAGGATGCGAGGAACAGGGAGAGGATGCGAGGAACAGGGAGAGGATGCGAGGAACAGGGAGAGGATGCGTGGAACAGGGAGAGGATGCGTGGAACAGGGAGAGGATGCGTGGAACAGGGAGAGGATGCATGGAACAGGGAGAGGATGCATGGAACAGGGAGAGGATGCGTGGAACAGGGAGAGGATGCGTGGAACAGGGAGAGGATGCGTGGAACAGGGAGAGGATGCGTGGAACAGGGAGAGGATGCGTGGAACAGGGAGAGGATGCGTGGAACAGGGAGAGGATGCGTGGAACAGGGAGAGGATGCGTGGAACAGGGAGAGGATGCGTGGAACAGGGAGAGGATGCGTGGAACAGGGAGAGGATGCGTGGAACAGGGAGAGGATGCGTGGAACAGGGAGAGGATGCGTGGAACAGGGAGAGGATGCGTGGAACAGGGAGAGGATGCGTGGAACAGGGAGAGGATGCGTGAAACAAGGAGAGGATGCGTGGAACAGGGAGAGGATGCGTGAAACAAGGAGAGGATGCGTGGAACAAGGAGAGGATGCGTGGAACAAGGAGAGGATGCGTGAAACAAGGAGAGGATGTGTGAAACAAGGAGAGGATGCGTGAAACAAGGAGAGGATGCGTGAGACAAGGAGAGGATGTGTGAAACAAGGAGAGGATGCGTGAAACAAGGAGAGGATGTGTGAAACAAGGAGAGGATGCGTGAAACAAGGAGAGGATGTGTGAAACAAGGAGAGGATGTGTGAAACAAGGAGAGGATGCATGAAACAAGGAGAGGATGTGTGAAACAAGGAGAGGATGCGTCAGACAAGGAGAGGATGTGTGAAACAAGGAGAGGATGCGTGAAACAAGGAGAGGATGTGTGAAACAAGGAAGGGAAGCGTGAAACAAGGAGAGGATGTGTGAAACAAGGAGAGGATGCGTGAAACAAGGAGAGGATGCGTCAGACAAGGAGAGGATGTGTGAAACAAGGAGAGGATGCGTCAGACAAGGAGAGGATGTGTGAAACAAGGAGAGGATGCGTCAGACAAGGAGAGGATGTGTGGAACAGGGAGAATATGCATGGAAAATGGAGGAGACACGTGGAATAAGTAGAGGATGCATGGAACAGGGTTTCACCCTAAGGGTGAAGATGCATGGAAAAGGGAGATTATCTGTGGAGCAAAGAGAGAATGCATGGAGCAGGGAGAAGATGCGTGAAACAGGATCTGTGGAACAGGGAGAGGATGCGTAGAACAGGGATAGGATGTTTGGAACAGGGATAGGATCCGTGGAACAGGGTGTCATCCTAAGGGTGAGGATGCATGTAAAAGGGAGAGGATGCGTGGAACAAGGCGAGGGTGCGTGGAACCGAGTGTCACCCTAAGTACGTGGGATAGGGAGAGGATCTGTGTAATGAATGAAAAAGGGAATAAACAATAATGCAATTTCATCTGTAATTTTGTTTATTTTTCTGACTTTATTCATTACTGATAACATCACAATTCCCCGTAGGTTTTCCTAAGAATGTTGCGGCAAGACAAAGAAACTGGAGGCAGTGATGAATCGTCTACCTGATTCTTTCGAAACAAAGATATATATCAGAAAATATCATATCATATCACAGCAACAACAAACAAGATTATGCTGGTTTCCTGTAAATTAGTCATTACGTTGATGAGATAGCAGCTCACAGTAATTATGAAATTGCATGCTTACCTAACACCACATCCATTAACCGAAGTCTGTTTAGGATTCCAAACTACTTTTAATTTATTGCCTTAAGGGTTGTGGTAGCACACGATGCATTTGGAATTTCTTATTTCGCACTATTATTCTATCCTTAATCAGTATATATATATATATATATATATATATATATATATGTATGTATATATATATATATATATATATATATATATATATATATATATACATATATATATATATATATATATATATATATATATATATATATATATACATACATATATATATATATATATATATATATATATATATACATATATATATATATATATATATATATATATATGTATATATATATATATATATATATATATATATATATATATATATATATATATAAATATAAATATATATATATATATATATATATATATATATATATATATATATATATATATATATATATATATATATATATATATATATATATATATGTATATATATATGGAAATATATATATATATATATATATATATATATATATATATATATATATATATACATATATATATATATCTATCTATATATATATATATATATATATATATATATATATATATATATATATATATATACATATATATATATATGTATAGAAATATATATATATATATATATATATATATATATATATATATATATATATATATATATATATATATATATATATATATATATATATATATATATATATATATATTTCCATATATATGTATATATATATGTATTCATATATATACACACATATATATATATATGTATTCATATATATATAAACACATATATATATATATATATATATATATATATATATATATATATATATATATATATACATATATACACACACACACATCATCATCATCATTGTCAGCCTGGAGGCCGTAGGACATAGGCCTCTCAATCTTTTCCAGTCATTCCGGTCTTGTGTCCTCTGATTCCAGTTTACTCCTGTAAAATTCGCTATTTTATCCCGCCATCTTTTCATTGGTCTAGCCCTTGGTCTCTGTGTGTTGTGTATTTCCCATTCTGTTGTTTTCTTTGTCCACCTATTGTCCTGTCTCCGAATTATATGTTCTGCCCATTGCCACTTTTTCTTTTTAATGCTCTTATGTATATCCTCTACTTTTGTTTGTTGCCTGATCCATGTAACTCTTTTCCTGTTTCAAAGGCACACCATCCTAGCCTGATTCGCCGTTTTATATCGGCTATGCAGGATGTATTCGTCTGGATGAGTTGCGCTAGGTGTATAAACTCGTTTACTGCTTCTATTACCTTGCCCTGTATTTGTATTTGCTCAACTGGGGTTCGACTGTTGAACATGTCTTTAGTCTTTTTCATGTTTATTTTAAAGCCAATCTTCAGACTATTCAAATTGCTCGGTAATTGTTGCAATTAATTTTCTGACTTGCCGAAAAGAACACTATCACTGCAAATCTTAGACTGCTTAAGTGTTTATCCCCTATATTAATCACTTTCTCCTTCCAATCTAACTTCTTGAATACTTACTCTAAGCAAGTTGTAAACAGCTTCGGTGAAATAGTGTCACCCTGCCTAACACCCTTTTTTATTGTTTTTTGTTTGCATTTTGATGGTCGCTGTGCCATCACTATATATATAGCGTCTAATAATCTGCAATATATTTCCTATACTTCTTGTTTACGAATTGCATCAAGTACTGCTGCTATCTCTACCGAGTCGAATGCTTTTTCATAATCTACGAATGTCATACACAGAGGCTTCCTATATTCGTGAGTTAGTGTGTGGATAGGGTTTGTAGTTAGGAATCCGCTGCGGAGCCCTGCCTGTTCCCTGGGTTGTTTTGAATCTATTGTATCGGTGATGTGGGCTGTGATGATTTTTGTGAACAGTTTGTAGATTACTGAAAGGAGGCTTATAGGTCGGTATTTCTTTTGGTCTTTTGTGTCCCCCTTTTTGTGTATCAAAATTATTATTACGTTTTTCCAGAATTTCGGAGTTTTACCGTCGCTTAGACATTTGTTAAAAAGATTGGCCAGTTTTACTGCTGCAATCTCTCCTGCATCTTGAATAAGATCTACATTAATGCCATTTTCTCATGGTATTTTTCCTCTTTCATGCCTTTTAGTGCCCTTTTTACTTTCTTTACTGAAATGTTTAGAGCGTCTCCAATTGTTGTGTTTGTCTTCGTACGTGGTTGATCAATTTTTATTTGTTTTTTCCCTATTCCGAGCCTCCTCTTTGTTACCTGAAGGCTGATGCTGCAAAACAGAGTTTTATTTATTTTCTGTATGTTAAATTTGCGCACACCTTCTTTCTTTTTGTTTATCGTCTTAGTCAGCTCTGCTGATTCTATTTTCTCTGATGTTATTTTCATGTTTCAAGGTTTTTTGTCTCTACCAAAAGCTTACTGATCTTTTCTTTATCGTCTTTACCGCCTATTGCAAGTGCAGCTTCCTTTCATTTGGTCTATGTCAAGATATTCGAGAGCTGAGTATTTGTTTCGGATGTTAAGACTAAATTCCGTCGCCCTATTCTTAATGTTTATTAGATCAGTGAGAGGCTTCTGTATGAGCTTATTTCGTTCTCTTCTTAGCTGAAATTTAACTCGACTTCTGACCAGTCTATGATCGCTACTTACATTTACTTTATTGATAACTCTTACGTCTTATACAATGTTGCGCCTGTTGGTGATAATGAAGTCAATTTCGTTTTTAATGCCGGATGGTGATTTCCATGTCCATTTCCTCTTTCGCTACTTTTGTCACTGCCTCCCAGCTTGGCTGCCCACTGTGAGCCTCAAGCCGCCGGACAATGGGAGCAAGATCAGAGTCCTCACACTGTGCTTTATGCCACTTATCATCCCCCTTAATAGCGCCTGTCAGCATCTGCAGACAGAGGCACACAGGGTTAGTCCTTCTGGACACAGTATGAACAACTAGCCTCACACGGGCGTTGGCTCATGTTGTCAGTGTTGTAGTGGACATGTCCCAGGCGGTGGACAATGTGGTAGTACTCTTTCGCTCACACTGTAGAATTCCCTAATATCCTTTTCGAGGCGCTTGTGAACTAAGAAACCTACTCCTAATTCTTGTTTGCTATCCAGGGGTTTACTTTTCCAATCTAGTAAGTGTCCATCATTTAGTAATTTCTGCTCTTCGCCTAGTCTTCTAACTTCAGAAAGTCCTACAATATCCCACTTAATAAATGAGAGTTCCTCAAGCAGTGTCAATAGATCAGATTCTGTTCTCAGAGTCTTTCCATTGTATTTGCAAAGATTCATCATTGTGAGGCAGCCTGGGTCTAACCATATATTTTCAGCACCCTCTGCTCCAGAGTGATCCTGACCGCCGCCGTAACCAGGGGTTCTTTCACTTCCAGTGAATGAGGGCGATTGTCTTGACTGGGAAATCATATTTAAGAGGTGTGGGGCCAGATACCTCACCTACTGGCCTTGATTGTTACTCGGTGGGGTAAGTAATTTAGTCAGGAGACATGTCAAATGCGCTGAGGTCTTGAAGCCATTACAGGTGTACTACATGGGGTCGCCCATGGAACGAATGGCAGTGGACATTGCTGGTCTGCTGCTTTTCATGACATGGGGGGAACCGATACATTTGTGTGGTGATGGATTATTTCTCAATGCGGCCTGAGGTGTATGCACTACCTGACCACGAGGCCGAGACCGTGGTGGGCGTGCTAGAGAGTGAGTTCTTTATCTGTTTCCGTGTGCCTTCAGAACTACACTCTGACCAAAGCCATGAGTTTGAGTCCTAAGTGTTCCGTGAGTGTTGCGAGCTGTTAGAAGTGCGCACTACGCGGACGACGCCCCTCTGTCCGCAGTCTGACTGCATGGTGGAATACTTTAACCGGACTCTTGCTCAATAGCTAGCCAAATATTACAGGAAAAGTCAGGGAGACTGGGATGCTAAACTGCCCGTGATACTCAGGGCCTATCGCTGTGCATGAGGTGACAAACTTCACACCTCCCCACCTCATGTTTGACTGTAAGCTCAGGCTACCGGTGGATTTGGCCATATGACAGCCTCCCGACGTGAACTTGCCAACCGTCACCTCCAGCAATGTAACAGCACTGCAGGAGAGCCTGGTGGAGGTGCACTGACGAGTGTGTGGCAGGCTCAAGGCAGCCGGCCAGGCCATGAAAGAGACCTATGACCAGTGCATGAGGGAAGTGAGGTACAATGTGAGTGACAGAGTGTGGCTGCTGCATAACCTCCGCCGGAAGCGAGGGTTCTCGCCGAAGCTACAGAACCCCTGGGAAGGCCCGTACACGGTGGTAGCGGCCCTCTCTGACGTTACCTAACGGAGTCGCAGAGGGCGAAAAAGGCCGTCTGTTATCCACATGGACTGGCTTTAGCGTTACCACGGGCTGGGGCACTACTCTTGGGGACACAGTGAAGAAGAAGACGACGTAAGCCTCAGCAGCAGTGATGAGAAGGTGGCAGACGCCGACCGAGACGTGGGCGAGCATTTGGATGGTGAAGGCGATGCGACAGACGTCAATGGCGACCAAGTCTTAGGGCTGAAGACGCACCTTCGGGTGCCACTGCCCACCTGCCGCCACCCACACTTCCATTGCAGCGAAGAAGGCCGGTCTGAATTAAAGATTTTTGTGTTGTGTCTGAGGACTAATTTTCTTTACGTTTTCTTTTGTTTCCTTCATGTTTGTATATGTCGAAGCAAACGGGTCGTCTGCCTTGGTAGGGGGGATAGTGTCACACCAGCGGGTGTCTTTGTCTCTGTAATCTTGCATCAACATGTAAACATTACGCAAGGGTCGGGGCGAGACAAAGCTGCAGAGCAGACGCGGTTTGGTGCTCCTTTTGTGTAGAGGCTGGAGACCTAATGCGTGCCCCTTGTGACCTGGATTGCTCTGTGCTGGGCCATTATATTGTGATCTGCCTGTACTGTGTAGTGCAATGTGCTTGTTCCCCCTGTATTGTGCACATGGGATAGTGTACCGTGTGAAGAACTTGTGTAAATAAAAGAAAGACTAGTGTTATTGTGTTTCCTTCGTGTCCTGCCTCGCCTCTCGGTGTTTCCCCTCATGGTGTTCTGGGCCGCTGTGGTGCTAGGCGCCTCTTGTAGCTGTTCTGGATTCACGACCCCGTGGTTAAGCACGCCGCCTGCCTAGCCTGCCTGGTGTTGGTGGGTAGTAGGTGGGGTGGTGTAACAATATCATTACGTATTTGTATGTTGTTGATGTCGTCACTACCATTGTCACTGGGTTATCTTATCACCATTATCATTGCCTGTGTAATATTAATTTGCGGGTTCACGGTCTAATTACCTTCTAGGAATAGTTACTGTGACCAGAGTTCAATCGCCTCCCCTTAATCAATTGCTGGCATTATCGTATCAAAATTATTCTATCATTTACCAAAACAAAATAAAATAACGGAATAAACTTTTGATTAATGGCATGCGGTCTTGTAAGGATATGTATGTATTGTAAAGCCTAAGCGTGCAATTAATGCAAAGGAACGTAGAAAAGATGAAATAGTTACTGCGGTAAAAAGGGACAATTTTCTATGATGAATCTTCTGAATTGTTTTCTATAACACTAAATGGATGACTATAATATTATTTTATCAACTGTCTGTATCTGTTCCTTCTTTTTATATATGTGTTTATACATCCATAAATGCTCTGATCCCAGATTCCTTGATCGTTTGATTCGTCCCTCATGTTTGCTTATGGCGGTCTTTCGATTTGGACCACTGGTTCTTAACCTGGGTTCGATCGACCCTAGGGGTTCGGTGAGTCTCAAGGGTTCGGCGGAGGTCAGACACACACACACACACACACACACACACACACACACACACACACACACACACACACACACACACACACACACACACACACACACACATACACACACACACACACACACACAAGTACACGCACACACACGCACGCACCACACACATTTAGTTTACATTTGTTGGTTCTATTTTGATAATAGCACCCAGACTACGATGTTGTAGTGATCATCAATTGATTGTTTAAGTGAGATGCAAGTTCATTTCCTACAGAAGCTGCAATGATTAATCTTTGCACATTATTTATTCATTATTTATTATTTGCCGACGGAGCGGCTCGAGCGGTAAGCAGTCTCCCAAGGTGCAGTGGGTCTGGGATGAATATTACTGGTGAAGTGTTATGATTGTTACTCCCTGTGCAAAAACAAAAGAGCCTGGGCACTACTCCTTGCTACCAACATATGATGCACGAAAAAACAAACAAACTAATATTCAATTGGTAGCAAGTATATATAAATAAATATATATATATATATATATGTATATATATACACATATATATATATACATATATATATATATATATACATATATATATATATGTATATATATACATATATATATACATATATGTATATATATGTGTATATATATACATATATGTATATATGTATGTATATATATACACATATATATACATATATGTACATATATACACACATATATATACATATATGTATATATATACATATATATATATACATATATGTATATATATACATGTATATGTATATGTATACATATATGTATATACATATATATACATATATATATGTATATACATATATATATACATATATACATATATATATATATACATATGTACATATATACATATATATATATATATATATATATAT
>BOPN01003193.1:168012-171554 GCA_017312705.2 Penaeus japonicus | reverse complement strand
GTGTGTGTGTGTGTGTGTGTGTGTGTATATATATGTAAATACATATGTATATATATATGTGTGTGTGTGTGTGTGTGTGAATGAATATATATATATATATATATATATACATATATATTCATATATATATATATATATATATATATATATATATATATATATATATATATACATATATATATATTCATATATATATATATATATATATATATATATATATATATATACATATATATATGCCATGCACAAAAAACAGATGCACCATACATAAATAAGCTGACTAACACGTAGAATTACGTATTTAAGCTCACTCCTCGCATCACTAGATAAGACAATCTACTAAATTACGGTAAATCCTGGTTCTCGGAATGAGAAAATACTCAAGCAATTCCCACGAACCTTCCTTCAGATCCGGCCCGAATTCAGAAGAAGAAACACTGATGACCACGGTTCTGGCACCCCCCCCCCTCCAACCCACCCCCCCAACCCCCAACCCCGGCAGCGAGAGTCTCCCGGAAGCTGATCAATTAAGTGTGATTATCCTCCTTGCCTAATTCATAGCGCTAGTTTATCCGGGAGAAGAGCGAGAAAGCGCTCGATTAGAGAGTTAAGAATGGAGGACGAGTAATATATATTTTTTTAACGACTAATGAGCCCAAGAGGCGAGGGCGTAATCAAACGATTAGCCATTGCTAGTAAGCAGACTAGCGTCGTCTGAGAATGACCTTTGTTGGTGTGTGTAACAACCTTGGATCACCTTTCGGCAGTGGCTTCTCCTCTAAGTTGATCTTTACAACTGATTTTCTTTGATTTTCTCTTCTTTCTTTTCCTTCTCCTTCTTCTTATTCACTGTCGATATCCGTATGGTATCCAAACCGCACCCACAGTTTCGCCGGAAAATGCCTACGCCCGAAACCCCGCCATCTTTTTCTTTCGCTTTCCCGCGTCGCAAGAAGACAACTTTTGGCGAATGAATATCACCGGATGAGGGCTCGGTAGCACTCAAAGGCCTACTTGGTGCATGGCGTTAGTGCATGCTGAGTGTAAGCATGTGCTATTTGCAAGACAAAGCTACTTACTTCCGCCCAGGTGACCCCGTAACACAACCACTTCGGAAGAGAACTTAGTTCAGAATGACCTCCTCGCGCTGATAAGGGGGAGTGCCGCAGATGTCTCGGAGGTCACACTCACTCAGCCCTGTCAGTCACACCCCGGGTCATTATTGCAGGGCGATGAGCTCTTGCAACAAAGTCAATCTCTGCACTTGGGATCGTTCTCTTCGAATTCCAGTAGTGCATATGCTTTTAATTTAAAACGCGTGACACTGATGTCCATGACAGCGCAACTTCACGTTACTTACCTTCATGAAAATACCTTCATGCCACGAGTCAGAGTACACACTTTCCCCCTTGCGTTTGCGGTGGCCGTCACTGTCTCCCAATGACCTTGACATCGCTAAATATTTACGTTGAGAAAAAGACGAAATCACAAAAACGCAAACGAGCGACGGACGGTGCAAAACCAACGTCCTTCGAGGCCTCTTCTTACAGTACCCCCACCCCCACCCCCCACCCGCCTTTCCCTACCCTCTTTCCTCTCCGCCCTCCCTCCTCCCCAATTTCTCATAGACTAAATGATGATGATATAAGATGCAGCTCATCATGTCGATCTCAATCTCAAAACGAGGCTCTCAATTCGCGCCTATCATCCCTATAACTAAATCAAACTCGAAGGACAAAGATGACCTATATACTTTGCATGTTAAAGGAGGGGCCTTAATCCGGTGTCTCGCACTTGTCGCGTTGAGGTTATAGACTCAAGTTTGCTAAAGATCGCAGAGAACTTTGGGTCGACTTTGCTTTGGTTAAGGAGAGTCGCTCACAGGATGACAAATTGATACGGATATAGGTGTTGAGGAGAGTTTTTCTATGAGTTTTTCTCTATGTATTAATTTTCGAAACAGAAGCGGTGACTAAGTAGGAAACAGAATGGAAACAGAACCATTAGTACGAAGCTACCTGAGCAAAACTGTTAAAGCGAACACCAAAACACATAATACTATTTAAAATAAGTATGCACGCTATGGTTTTAGCTCTCACTGTTACAATATTAACAACCAAAAGAATCAATTGCATTATTCATTGCCATTGCGCAGGATGAAGTTCTTGAGGCGAAGTTAGGGATGTCATTAAGCAAGATTTCGGTTGATTTCAGACCCAGCTTCGCGCCTTCAAACTTATCTTCTAAAGGTTGTTTAAAAACAGTGAAAGTTCTAGAATAAATGTAAAGAATGTCCTCGTCAAACTAATAGTCAAAGATTCATAAGATTATTATTATATTTTTCTCCTCTAACCACCTCATCCTTGCGTCGCCACAAAGATGCAAGAGCGTCGGATGTTGCAAGTTGCATAAAAAAGCGGCGTTTAATCATTTCTTCCTTCAGATACGGATTAAGGCATATATATATTATATATATATATATATATATATATATATATATATATATATATATATATATATATATATATATATATATATATATATATATATATATATACATATATATATATATATATATATATATATATATATATATATATATATATATATATATATATATATATATATATATATATATATGTGTGTGTGTGTGTGTGTGTGTGTGTGTATATATATATATGTGTATATGTATATATATATATATATACATATATATGTGTGCTTGTACACACACGTAGAGGAGAGGAGGGGAGGGCGGAGGGAAAGAGGGAGGAAAAGAGAGGGAGGGAGCGAGGGAGGAAGGAAGAGAGGAGGAGAGAAGGAGGGTGGTGGAAGTATGTAAGGGAGGGAGGGATAAAGGGAGAGAGAAAAGGAGGGAGGAAGGAAGAAACAGAGGGTGAGAGATTGAGTGGAGGAGAGAAGGAGGAGGGAGGGAGAGAGAGAGAGAAGGAGGGAGAGAGAGAGAGAGAGAGAGAAGAGCAGTGAACGAATTAAGAAACCTAATGATAGAAAACGAGGATGAGGACAAATAAATCTATAACAATAGGCAAAGGAAAGAAACGAAAAACAGACAAAACAACAAGCGAATCTGAGGAGCCTATTCACCAACAAGCACTTTCTCTCCCCTTGCAAACGTTCAGCAACATTCTTCGGTAATTCAAGTACTAAAACGACAAGGATGCCTCGAACGTGGACAAGGAAGCAGAGCCACATTCGGGGAGGTAACAATAAATCTATTATTGCACTTAAATGACCTTCAATTGTTATAGTGATGGGGGAGGAGCAAGGAAGGGGGACGGGAGACGAGGAAGGGAGCGTGTGAGGATGGAAATTTTCTTCCATTCAACGTCACTTTTCCTCAACACCACAAACCGGAAAGACACCTGGCCTTGAAGTGATCACCGGTGAAAATCCCTTGCAATAATGGGATATAATGAGCTATTAAGAGAGGCACAGGACTCTCGTTGATGGCGCGGCTTTATAAAACGTCAGCGCCATCTTTGTGTGACATGGAATTCCTTCCTTCGTTTGCATTCGATCTT
>BOPN01003193.1:116117-121117 GCA_017312705.2 Penaeus japonicus | reverse complement strand
CCCTAGCCCCAGCCCTGACTCCTGGCCGGCCCTCAGCACTCAACCACCCACCACAACTTCACCTTAAGTACTACCATAAGGGAAAGTTCAAGAACACTTAATCTTCGCCTCGGAAAAAAAACAGCTAATGCCTAAAGGCTGAGATTACACTTCTTTGATACACAGTTTAACCCCAGTGGTACGGGCTTGGGGTACGGTCGGAGATTCATCTACGTTTGAGGTATGAGCGTTTAAGTAGGAGTAGGAGTAAGAGGAGCAGTAGTAGTAGGAGTAGGAGTAAGAGGAGCAGTAGTAGTAGTAGGAAGAGGAAGAGGAAGAGGAAGAGGAGGAGGAGCAGTAGTAGAAGAAGCTGATGCTGAGCTAAAATAATAGAAATAATACAGTTATAGTAATGCCGGTGGTGGTGGTAGCAGTAGTAGAAGTAATAATAGAAGTTGTAGTAGTATTTGCAGAAATGGAAGTAGTATTAGTAGTAGCAGTAGTAGTTGTTGCAGTAGTGGTAGAGGTAGCAGCAGCTGACGAAGAAGTGGTAGTGGTAGAATGAGTTTCAAGATTAGTTAAAGTAAGGAAAAGGTAGTAGCTCTCATCTGGTTCCCAAAGTCTAACCTATCCTAGTTCATTTAGAAACTGACCAATCCATCAAGCATCTCCATTACGCCCATGCCATAACAGCCAACAGTCCCTGTGCCTGGCCAGCCTAGGCGACTCCCTTCCCTTTGACGCAAATGACACCGGATATCCTAAAAATAATGTTGCTGAAGGCTACAGCCGAACTACGCCTCACATCGTCACGCTCTGCTGGGACTTTTGAATGTGTCACTTCCCGCCTTTCGCTCCTCTCGCGATCTCCTGTGCGCTTTGTCGTCCTCATCTGTCCTTGAGACGATGGTAAAAAAAAAGGACAAACACTCACTAACCCTCCTTGTTTTTCTTGTAAGGCGTCGACAAAGGAGAAGATAAACAGGCGCGGGAAAGATTAGGATTTCTGGAGGCCTTGGAGAGTTGAATAAGAAATACATAAAATATATATTTTTTTGAGGCTCCGGTGTTTCGAAAGAGGATTCACTAAAAGCTTCGGTTGGTCAAGACTTCGAGTTCTCGGGAATGTGGCTCATGATAAGTGTCGCCTCTCACTGTTGTTAAGCTGTGGCAGTTTAATTATACTAGATTGTATGAGTAGCTTTAATGGCACTGGTCGAAGTGAAACCATAATTAGATAAATAAAAGACTGACTTTAGAGTATTACGAACATATCTTTTGTAGCTTTTAAAATGTATTTTTACCTTGTTTTGTATAGAAAATCGAGGTTTCGATTTAAGAATCAGATGAAAGCGAGAAAATATTAGTAAAGACAATAGATTGTTCATCCGTGTACACACACACACACACACACACACACACACACACACACACACACACACACACACACACACACACACACACACACACACACACACACACACACACACACACACACACACACACACACACACACACACACACACACACACACACACACACACACACACACACACACACACACACACTGTATATATCTATATAAAAAAAAACATACTGAGCGCTCATACCTGAAACAAACGGGATTATAAAATCTGCAATTTAATACCCACCTTAAAATGAAATATTCAAACAGTTTTACTGAAGTATAAAAATCCAATAAAACATCAATACATAACAAGTTAACGCTTCTTAATCAATATTTAGCTTCATGCATAATCGAAAATAAACTATAAAATCTTTCTCCATATAGTACGTGGTCAAATCCAACTTATACATATATATTTTACATTCCTTTTTCTCCCCCCTTCTCGAAACAAGAAATAGAATCGAAGAGAAACACATGATAGTCATTCACTGGACGCTCAGAGGAGAGGACTTAAAGCATTAGATTCACCTAAGAAACGTGGGGCTGTTTGTGACATTGGAAGTATTGTACTATGCTGGAACATAGATTCTCTCTTGTGCATTTCAGGTTTGTTATTTGGTTTGAAGTTTCGTTTGCGAATTATATATATATATATATATATATATATATATATATATATATATATATATATATATATATATATGTGTGTGTGTGTGTGTGTGTGTGTGTGTGTGTGTGTGTGTGTGTGTTTGTTTGTGTGTTTATATAACCTGAAAATAATTAATCTGTGAATTTTACGAATAATGATCAAAGATTCATCTTACACACATCCTCCCTTTAGGCAAAACAGCCTTCAGGATCTGGAAGTGGTAATAAGGGAATACAATTACCACATTTATCCATAAAGAAATGCCTAGCTAAATTATCTGTACATGGTTTCTTTTTCTTTCCCCTTTTTATTGTGCTGCAACCCTCGAGCAGCACACTGGCACTATCTTGGCAGCTCCATTACTTTTGGCACATTGAACGCTATGCTACGGTGACGTAGAGAGATACTTACATGATGGATTGTATCTCTCTCTCTCTGACAAGCACAGGGAGCAACATGGATAATGCATTTGCTTAATCACAGAAAAATAAATCACTCACACCAGCGAGAAATATACACTGACAATTTAGAATCTAAATGACAATGCATTGTTATAGACTTAATAAAAAAAGACCTTTCTTGAACCAAGGTAAGCTATACAGCCCCCATCTTTCCACAGCTTTGTAGATTAGGACAGCGGGAGAGACTGAGAGATTCACTTGAAACATTCTCTGCATTGTGTCTGAGTTACATTCAGTTCACCAGGTCTCCAGAGAGCAGAAAAATATATCTGTACACTCAACATACCTTAAAAATAAAGAGTGGAAATGACCACAAAATTACTACTTTCAATATATACTACATGTAAAACTGTATAGAGGAGGCTTTGAGCAGACAAATGCCTCATGAGCTGCTCTTAACAAGATGGGTGTGTATCTTACAATCTGACCTCCATGGCGGTGGGTATAGAACACACATTGAGTAACTCACATTCTGATTTCCGCTGTGGTGGGTTCATAAATCACGTAAAGTGGGCACAAGGGGCGACTTAATAATAAGCCATACATATATCCCCATAATTCAAAATCACTTTCAGCTGCGTGCGCGGAAGAAAAGGCACGAGGAATTCGTCAAATATCCGCAGTGGCAGGCTGGCCTCTTCTCTCCTCTTGTTGTTATTCCTGTTCAGGTCGTCGCTCCTCTTGCGTAGGTCCCCGTGGGCGCCTGTTGTTCCTCGGCGATTTGCCCACGGGGTATGGCACCTGACTTATTCGTTCTTGTTGTTGTTTTTTCTCACAATAATGGGTATGACTCACATGCGGGTCTCCTTGCAGTGGCTCACTTAATGCGTGTCTCCATGGTGGTGAGATTATACACCCCGCTTCATATGTCTGTCTCCATGGTGGGTACACGCTGCTTGCGGATCTGGGGAGGAAAAGGGAATCAGCCCTGGGAATCTTAACATGGAATGATGAAGAAGGAGAAGGAGAAAAGATGATGGAGATGGAGGAGGAGGAGAAGGAGGAGAAGAAGGAGAAGGAGGAGGAGGAGAAGGAGGAGGAGGAGGAGGAGGAGGAGGAGAAGAAGAAGAAGGAGGAGGAGAAGGAGAAAGAGAAAGAGAAGGAGAAGGAGAAGGAGAAGAAGAAGGAGGAGGAGGTGAGAAGGAAAATGAGGAGAAAAAAATAGAATCAGAAGCTGGAAAAGAAGAAGAAAAAAGAAGGACAGGAAAAATAAGAACAGGAAGAAGGAGAATAGAAGAAAAGGAGAAAAAAGAAAAAGAAAAAAAAACACTTGGGGGGAACTATTAACTCTGTTGGACTTACCAGTGTTCACTCCCTATGGTAACAGCTATATACACATTATATCATGGAGAAAAAATGATGGCAATGGAAGAAAGAGACTTTTAAACTGACTGAATGGAAAGTTTTCACGAGAGAGGGATGTATTTAGAACCAATGGGTCGGGGAAAAATCGTGTTTGTGCATGTTTCTGTTTCTACTCGTATCTCAGTTTCTATTCCGGATTGGACATTTTTCTCTTTCTTACTCTTCTAATAACCTAAAACCGAAACTTATTCTACGACAGCTTCACATGTGCTACCTACCGTGGCAGCTGATATCTAAGAAATTAGGCTTAGACGCTTTTGTTCTTAAGACGCGAAACACCATTTCAAATATTATGTTAGATCATTTGCTGGTTGGCCAAAAATTCAGGAAGATAATTATATGTAAATTAATCATAACAAGCGCTGGGGAGCAAGGTTTCCTAGTTCCATTACGAACTAATGCTTAACTTCAGTCATTTATTTATCATGTTAGCCAATGACCTTTATCTTTTATGAGCAATATTCAAGCAATTCAAATTTTTACAACAGCCGTTCATGATGATAAGCATTCCTTTACGAAAGGGCAAGACTGAGCAGAGAAGCAGCCGTCCAGTTCTATCACACACGTGCTCAGACGCCAAGAAGGACCAGCCAGCCGAAGCATCTCCCTTTAGCGAGACATTTACTTGGTCGCTCAGTCCTCTCTCATGTTCCTCCCTGTTCGTGGAGACTCGCCTCAAAGGGCAAGTGGGAAGACCATGCCACGCACTCTGCAAGTCTATAGCGCTGCTGCTGCAAGTGCTAGTGTAGAACAGACAGTCTCCTTACTTCGACTGGTTATGATTATCAAATCTAAAGTATATATTGTATAACTGAGAAGGCTGTGAAGTTGGTATTTCTGTATGTGACTTTGATAAAAAATGAATATATATATATAGTTTCGAAGAGCCTGATGACTAGGGAAAAAAATACTACACTGTTAAAATGATCCACTAATTGTTAAACTTACAATCTATTTTTCTCTTTCAAAATTTTCACATTTTTATATTTATTCTCAGCTGGAATTTTATTTAGGTGTTTCAAGCAGCAGGTCTCATTATCATTTTAAAAAACATTCATTGCTAGGAAGGCAAAAATACGTTAACTCCATCTCGAGATTTTGTGTGTGTTTGTTTCAAATACATCACATTTGATTGAAA
>BOPN01003193.1:113120-115356 GCA_017312705.2 Penaeus japonicus | reverse complement strand
TTCTATTCAGCATCATTGCAAATGCCAAAGTGAATGAAGTTTGCTATGAAACTTATTTTATATGTCATTTCATTGTTCTTTAACAGAAAATCAAACAGCATCTTTTATATTATATTTGTTAAATGTCAAAAACAATAGTAATAAAAATATTAACAAATCTTACTGAAATCAGGATAAACTCCATTCAGTAAGATGGAATTGCAACTTCCCTAATGTTTAAGGGCCAGAATAGAGACCGGAAGGTATGCCACCGCTGCTTCCACTTCCTCCGAATCCTCCACTGCCTCCTGCTCCACTTCCGCCAAAGCCTCCGCTTCCCCCGAATCCTCCACTGCCTCCTGCTCCACTTCCGCCAAAACCTCCGCTTCCTCCGAATCCTCCACTGCCTCCGGCTCCACTTCCTCCAAAGCCTCCGCTTCCTCCACTTACGCCACCTGCACCACCAAATCCTCCACTTCCTCCTCCGCTTCCGCCAAAACCTCCGTCTCCTCCAAAGCCACCCGATCCACTTCCGCCAAATCCTCCATCTCCTCCAAAGCCACCTGCTCCTCCGCCGCCTCCGATGACTTGGCCACCAGCACTAGCGGCAGCGTTAAGAGCAGTCTCCAGATCTACACCAATGGGAAGAGTTGGGTTCTCTCCTTCTTCGTAGTTAACAAAGTAAACCTCGGGATTGGTAGCTGGAGGAGCAGTAACCTCGATTACTCGCTGGCCTCCTGCTCCATCGTTCTTGTTCAGGACATACACGATGTTCTCTTGCCTTGGTGGAGGAACAATGATGGGTTCAGGACCTGCTCCTCCTTCAGGAAGACGCACGAAGAGGACGTTATGTTCGACTCTGGGTGGTGGCACACTTGGTGGTGGACCGCTTGGCTGCTGAGACTGTTCAGGAGCATCATACACGAAAACATTTCTCGTGATTTCAGGGACAACGCAAGATCCATCCACATGAAGGATCTCTCCATCACGGCACCCACCTGCGGGACCGCCAGATCCACCACCAAATCCACCACTACTGCCTCCGGAGAATCCTCCACCAGAGATTCCTCCACCACTGGAGAATCCTCCACCAGAGATTCCTCCACCACTGGAGAATCCTCCACCAGAGATTCCACCTCCACTGGAGAAACCTCCGCCAGAGATTCCACCACCACTGGAGAATCCTCCGCCAGAGATTCCACCGCCACTGGAAAATCCTCCGCCAGAGCTTCCACCGCCACTAGAGAAGCCACTTCCAGATGAGTGACCTCCACCAAGGGAGAGTCCACCTCCAGATGGTGAGGCCAAGTTGTAGCCTTGAGGCGCCGCGTATGCTGCGACCACTAGTGCCGAGAGAGCCTGTAGTGAATATAATAGCAATAGAATCATTATTGTTTTATTTCCGAAATGACTATTGTTAGATATAGTTTTTGCTTTGTCAGTCAATTTATGTGTGTATTTTTCCATGTATACATGTGTGTGTGTGTGTGTGTGTGTGTCTGCGTGTGTGTATATATATTTCCGTGTACGTTTGAATGCGTGCGTAAATCCTTCATATGAGTGTTCGTTTACGAGATTAAGTTTTAGAGTACTGATTCTTTATCAGTCTAGCATGCGTAGGAAACACTACTCACCAAGAGCTTCATGGTGGAAGATGTTGGCTCGTACACTTCCTCGCTGTCTTATATACTTCCTTTCCCTCTCTCCTCCCTCTCGTACTCCCCGTGACCCCACCCTCTTTTCTTGCAGTTGCCCATTTCTCTTTTCTATTCGAAATAACTTTTATCCTATTATGTGTATTCTACACTTGAGACACACACACACACAATTATATATATATATATATATATATATATATATATATATATATATATATATATCTATATATATATATGTATATATATTTATGTATATGTAAAAACATGTGTATATATAGATATATGTACATATATATATATACAAATGTATATATATACATAAATCAATATGTATATATATACATATATTTATTATATATATATATATATATATATATATATATATATATATATATATATATATATATATATATACATCTATATGTGCGCGTCAATAAATAAATATGTATATATACATATAAATATATATATATATATATATATATATATATATATATATATATGCATATATATATACATATATTTATATATATTTACATATATATGCATATGTAAATATATATATATACATATACATATATATATGCATATGCATATGT
>BOPN01003193.1:69164-74322 GCA_017312705.2 Penaeus japonicus | reverse complement strand
CTACCCCCCCTAAAATAAAAATAAAAAAAATAGAGAAGCCAAAATTACCAAACCCAGAACACTGAAGCAAACCCACAACCCCGCAACCCCGCCCGACGTCCCCCGAGCCATACCCTGTAGGTGAAGGAGCCGTTGATGCAGAAGAAGAAGAGCATGACGAAGAACTGCACGAGCGTGAGGCCGATGCCCGCGAAGATGAAGGTGTTATCCTGGTCGTAGTAGTGCCGGTCCCAGAAGCTGTGGTAGTAGCGGGACTTCTGCACCAGCCAGCGACTCACGAAGAACACGTTGATGATGATGACGGCGATGGGCTTCAGCGTCCACATCCACGTCACGACTGGCTTGTACTGCGGATGAGGAGGGAAGGGTTGAGGGTGAGGAAGGAATGCCTCCGGAAGGCGCGTGCGTGCGGTTGATATATCAATGTTGTTTTGTTTTTTCTCTACTATATCTGTATGTTTTTTTTTCTCTATGCCTATATAGGGAGGTGATTGTTTTGTATTTTTGGGGGGGACTGAGGCTCCCTATATAATCCTAATTTAGTTACGACTGTATCTTTTCTCGTCCAGGATAATCTGTACTCCTACGATGTGATTTTGCTTTTCACATTTGAACTTCATATATATATATATATTTTATATACTATAAGGGTTATGGAGTCTTCATATGATAAATAAGTGGATTTTTTTGTCATCAATTTCATCTCTTTGCACATTGTTAAGCATCCGTCTACGTATGCATCATGTAAGCATATGAATAATACATACAACACAAATGGAGGAGGTCTTTATTATAGCTGTATCTTATTTATATTTGTGTACACGTTCCTGTGTTTACTTTTGTTTCGTGCAAGCATATATTTACTAATCAAGTTCCTTCTTACTCCATTAGGTTTACACGTAAACAGGTCACTTAACCAGAACTTACGAATTTCGAATCACGAATCCTAACAATAAATGAGAAATAAATAAGAGCCAAAAATCCACAAACACACAATCTTAAGGAAACGAACACAAACACATTGACACCAATACAATACCGTCACCATGTCACCTTGAAATAATGATAATGATTATAACAATATAATTTAACAATATAATTTGCCAAAAAATGCCATGAAATAAGCAAATAATAGTGCACAAGCCCAAGTAATAAGAGAAATACCAAACACTGTCCACCAACGCTCCCCTCCCTCCCTGCCTCCCTCCTTACTTCCTCCCTCCGTGCCCACCAACGCCTGCCTGCCTCCTTCCCTCCCTCCGTGCCCACCAACGCCTGCCTGCCTCCCTCCCTCCCTCCTTCCTTCCTCCCTCCCTCCTTCCTCCTTCCTTCCTCCCTCCCTTCCCTCCCTCCTTCCTTCCTCCCTCCCTCCCTCCTTCCTTCCTCCTTCCCTCCCTCCCTCCTTCCTTCCTCCCTCCCTCCTTCTTTCCTCCCTCCCTTCCCTCCCTCCTTCCTTCCTTCCCTCCCTCCCTCCGTGCCCACCAACGCCTGCCTGACTCCCTCCATCCCTCCCTCCTTCCTCCCTCCTTCCTTCCTTCCTTCTTTCCCTCCGTGCCCACGAACGCCTCCCTTCCTGCCTTCCTCCTTCCTTCCCTTCCTCCCTTCCTCCTTCCTTCCCTCCCTCCCACCCTCCGTGCACACTAACGACTCCCTTTCTCCCTCCTTCCTTCCCTCCCTCCCTTCTTCTCCTACCTACCTCCCTCCCTCCCTTCCTACCTACCTACCTCCCTCCTTCCCTCCCTTCCTACCTCCCTCCCTCCCTTCCTCCCTACCTACCTACCCTCCCTCCTTCCCTCCCTTCCTCCCTCTCTCCCTCCCTTCCTCCTTCCTTCCTCCCTCCCTCCCTCCCTTCCTCCCTTCCTACTTACCTCCCTCCTTCCCTCCCTTCATACCTACCTCCCTCCCTCCCTTCCTACCTACCTACCTACCTTCTTGCCACCCTCCTTCCCTCCCTCCTTTCCTTCCCTCCCTACCTACCTACCTCCCTCCCTTCCTTCCTACTTACCTCCCTCCTTCCCTCCCTTCATACCTCCCTCCCTCCCTTCCTACCTACCTACCTACCTACCTACCTACCTACCTACCTACCTCCCTCCCTCCTTCCCTTCCTACTTGCCTCCCTCCCTCCTTCCCATCCTCCCTTCCTTCCCTCCCTCCCTCCCTTCCTACCTACCTTGCAGAGGCCGATGATGAGGATGGTGGAGAAGAAGAGGCAGCCGACGCCCTCCGCGATGCCGATGTTCACGCGGACGCTGTGGTCTGTGGGGGAGGCGACCCTGGATTAGCCTTTGTCTGTCTATGTGTCTGTCTGGTTATGGAGATACTTTTGTGTGTCTGTGTGTATTACGCGCTGGTGTACACATGTAAGTACATATTTATGTCACTGTCTGTCTATCTTTCTAATTCATTCACTCTGTATTTCTTTCTCTCTCCCTTTCTTTCTCTTTCTCTTCCTCTTTCTCTCTCTTTTTCAGTCTCTGTTTCATTCTTTCTTTCTCTCCTTCATTTTTTTCTCTCTCTTTCATTCTCTCTCTCTCTATCTATCTCTCTACCTCTCTCTCTCTTTGTGTATATGGGGGTGTTTTTATGTGCGTTCATGTGAATATATATATATATATATATATATATATATATATATATATATATATATATATATATATATATATATGTATATATGTATATATGTATATATGTATATATGTATGTATGTGTGTGTGTGTGTTTGTGTGTGTGTTTATGCGCGCGCGTGTGTGTGCTTCTGTATGCATGCGCAAGTGCGTGCGTGTTTAAACATGTGTTTCGTAAAGTGACCCGTCAGCCGGGGCGAGCGGCGAGCGGCGAGCGGGCCGCCACCTACCTGTATGGTAGAGGTAATACTGGCACAGGCGGATGCCATGGTTCCAGTTGCACCTGTAGTGGTAGGCCAACTCGTAGCCATAGAAGGCGCAGGTGGCGATTCCGTGCAGCTGGAAAGGGGGTTGTGTTATTAGACGGTTTCCCCAAATATGAATATGAGTTTTTAAGCCGTTTCCTGCTATAATTCCAAAGCATCAATACTGACTTTGTGATTTCTTCTGATACTGTTCTGACTACAGGCCCAGGTTGTAGGGGAGGAGGGGGGTGGGGTTGCGGCTCACCAACAAAGACTAAATCTATCATTCATATCATAGACATTTTGATAATCCTTTCCTTGTGACTAAGAGCTTAAACGGTTCATAATCGCCTCCCATGGCTGGCACTATTGTACACCCAGAAATTTCTACTATTTTTAGAGAGGTCGGAACCGGGGGCCCCCACAACGGTTAATTTTTCTCTCCTTTTTTAAATAGATGTTCTTATTATAACTGCTATGACTTTCATTTTCTGTATAAATTATAATCATTATCATTATGATAATTATCCGTGTTACAATTATGATTTCTTAGTGTTGCATTTTCTTATGTCATCTTTATCATTCCCACGGCTAGTATCAGTGTTCCTTCTGCCAGTATGATTATAACTATCAGTTGTCAATATCATAATAATTTTGTTAGCTACATATTCAATGTGTTTTGTATCATTATTATGATCAGTATTATAATCCTCACTCTGTGTTATAATCATAATTGCCAGTATTACAATTTTACTTCTAGCAGTATTCTCAGTATTGTAACTATATTTTTCAATATTATGATTTTCACTTTCATTTTTATAATCACCGTTGCTATACTATAATTATCATTGCCAGTATTATTATCAACAATACCTGTAGAATCATTACAGTATTAGCGTCTTTATTGACATTGTTATTATTATCATTGTCAGTAATGCCATTACCATTGCTTGTATCATAATTATCATTGGCAGTATTATAATTATCATTGACAGTATTATAATTATCAGTCGTAGTTATTATTATCAGTTTTATAATGACATTTTATTCTAAATCTTACAGGTATCAGTGATATCACTAACTTCTTCAACAACAATCGTATTCATCACAAACTGCAATCAATATCACTCTAACCAACACAACTACCAACACCATATCAACAAAGAAATAAAAAAGATAAGAAATGCTAACAAAGCCACTTACGAGATCGATGACGGCGAGCAGAAGGCCGAAGTTAACGATGTTTCTCAAAGAGCAAGCCATCGCGGTGGCTTTCAAACACGGTGGAATTCACTCTGCACACACACGCCCTGCGGGGGGAGGGAGGGAGAGGGGGGGTTAGATCAGATTAATTTGGTCACTGACGTTCATTAAGATCTATTATACAGATGGAATGATCTCTAGATAGAGAGGTAAGTAGACAGGTTATATAATCCACGTATTATATATATATATTAATTTATATATATTAATATACATATAAATATATTTATATATATAAATATATATATATTTATATATATATAAATATGTATATTTATATATATGAATATATGAATATATATATATAGTTATATAAAATGAAAAGGAAGACTGGTGTGTTTTTTTAAACTCTTGCTGAATGTTCAATACCCCCCACCAAAATGAAAATGACAATTGGTAGCGTTTGTCAAAATACACTCAGAATACATTTAAATAATCTATGCATTGAACTGTCACTGCCACAACAACATGTATGACCGCAGTTCAAAATATGTAGTAGTCACAGTGTCAATGCCACTGACGCATTACAGTGTCCATCATCAGGTGCACAACCGCCACAGATGTTGCTAGTGTGCTGTCATCCTGCACTCCACAGCCTCGGCCACACACCTGCCACAACACAGGTGATTCGAACAGGTGCCGCATGTCTTCAAAGAACCTTACGTTACACAACCATAAAGCGTTGTATGTGCACTGTGTTCTTTACCTTTGCACGGTATAGAAGGAACCATTATTTACTCGAATAATGAAAATAGAACACAAAAGGCAAACAAGCGAACCACACAAGACAACGACCTCCCCCCCCCCCCCCCCAACACACACAAACACACACACTTCCCCTCCCTCGAGCAATGGACAAAGGGGAAGGGGAAGGGGAGGGGGAGGGGAAGGGGGAGAGGGAGAAGGTGATTTACTCAACGAGGAAGTTGCTAAACTAAATGTAAAAGTAACCAGCGAACTACTACGCGACGGAATCTGTTTATGGCTTCGTTGAATGACTACATTTTGTACGCGAGTTTTAGATGA
>BOPN01003193.1:46664-49164 GCA_017312705.2 Penaeus japonicus | reverse complement strand
AGGGACAGAGGCTGGCCGGCTGGTGGTCGCCCTCTGGCTCGGATGAGGAACCACAGAGGCGACTGCAGTTTGCTTAGGGAATTGCCAGGTCTTCTCAGGTCCCGTTGAGATGTGAGAGTGTTGGGCTGAGTATTTTGAGCAGCTGGTCCTTGACGTGGATGTCGTTGAAGTCCAGATCCCATCTCTACCCCCCCCCTCCCCCCCACGCCGGGTCCGCCCCCCTCTGTCAGTGAGACCCGCTGCCCTGAGGCGATCTCCAAAAGGAAGCAGGTGTCTGCGGCATCTCAGCTAAACTGCTAAAGTCTGGCAGTGAGCCTTTGGCTCGTGGATTGCCTGTTGTCCCGGCGGCCATGTGGCGGTCCGGTAACATTCCCCCAGACCCAATGAGAGGCGTGGTCATCCCGCTCTGGAAGAGGAAATGGGGTCGCATGGAATGCAGCAGTCACTGAGACTTATCAGAAGCCACTTACTGAGGCACCAGAGACTGGAGCAATCGTACTTCACTCCTGCTTTACTCCTGTTGTCACTGTCGAGCGCCGTTAAGAGTTCGGACGTGGGATGGTTGCAGCCTACATCGATCCCAAGAAGGCTTTTGACTCGGGAATCATCCGGGAATATCCTGGGGCAGAGGAGGTCCAGCGAGGATTGCTGAAGTAATGGCGAGCCTGTATACTGATACAGAAAGTGCTGCAAAGTGTGGGGTGTCGTTTTTTTGCTTCAGTGCTATTCAACACTAACATAGGACTGAATATTGGGTAGAGTTGTCATCCAAAGTCAATACCAAGCAACGCTGAGTAGTATCAAGGTCACTGACCTTGATTTTGCTGATGTTGCCAGCATCTTAAAATCTCTAGAGACCCTAGTGAGGCTCTCCGGTGAGGCGAAGCCCTTGGGTCTTCAGGTCTCTTAGACTGAGACCAAGATTCAGGATTTAGGGTGACTCCTAGGAGGACCCACCTTGTCGATTTGTGCTTGCGGTGAAGACACTGGTGTCCAAAAGAGCTTTTCATACCTTGGTGGTGTAGTCCATGACAGTAGAAGTCAGTAGACGAATTGGCCTCGAAGCAGCAGCCGTGTACTCACTTGGCTGGAGTATTTGGAAATGCCGGGACCTACGCAGAGGGACCAGACTACGTGTCTTCAAGGACCTGATATTGGCCTCGCTGTGTGGCAGCGAGACTTGCACCTTATCCTGTGCCTTGGAAACGCGTCTTGATGCCTTTTATAACAGGTTCTTCTGCAGGATCATGCAGTATAGTGGCTGGGACCTTGTGACCAACCAGCGACTGCACCAGCAGTATGACCTAGTACCTGTTACTTGCATAATCTGGGATCGCCAACTCACGCTCTACGGACTCCCTGAGGATGACCCCCGCCCATCCACCAGAAACAACCCGGGTTGAGGTGGCCCATGAGACGACCGAGGAAGTCGCGGCATGGCTACATCGATCACGCCTGACGAAAGAAAGTAAGGATGGGCGTGCCCATGCCTGGCGGCTTGCAAGGAGGGTTCCTTGTGGCTAGAAACAGAGTCCGGATGAGGCAGAGCGCCGTCGCTGGCGTTAGCCCCTTCATTTGATTTTACGGTGAATGTTACCATGATGAAGATCATAATCAGCATTGGTAATATTGATAATAATACCAATATTTAAATTGATATCATCATCATTGTAATATCATTTCTATCATACATTCATACTAATATCACTATCATTATTATTTTTATTATTGTCATAACCATCTTTTTTATCAGTATATGTACCGTTATTACCGTCATTATCACTGATCTTCACATTTTATGTCATTAAGGTTAATATCATTGGAAATGTCGCTTCTAGTTACAGTACAAGTAAAGTAAGCCGTAGAAAAAGCATTATTGTTATCGCTTATATTATCATTATTATTGTAGCATCATCATTGTTGATAATAGCATCATTAAAATGTATTCCTGGTTTTCAAACGCAAATAACAAGAAAAATAAGTTTATTAGTAAGTATTACAAAAATAGGCAAAGTGTTGCATAATTACATAAACAAATCACGCAATCAATACAAGCGATTTAGAGACCTTCTTCATCGCTTGGTTTTCTTGGCGGAGTGGCCGAGGCGCCTCCGGGCATACTCCGCCACGTGCACGACGCCCCAGGGCCCCGCCACGTGCAGGTTGGCGCCGCACACGTTCTTGTTGATGTGGGCGTTGTGGAGCTCCGCCACCTCCGAGGAGCAGGCCGCGGCGCCGTCGCCCGTGCTGCTCAGCTTCCCGATCCAGTACTCGTTGCCGGGCAGCGAGTTGCCGTCCCAGGCGTAGCTCACCACCAGCGTCGTGCCCGCGGGCACGGGGTCGTGCAGGGAGCGCCGGGAGAAGTGGATCGTGACCTCCGTGCCCGGGAACTGCTCGCCGTCCCTCACGCCGAGGCAGGAGTCGGCGCCGATCCAGCTGAAGTCCACGTGGGCGACGTGCGAGGTGCTCGTGGCCGCCCTCAGCGCCTCCCCCCAGGCGT
>BOPN01003193.1:12460-40979 GCA_017312705.2 Penaeus japonicus | reverse complement strand
TTCCAGGGAGTTGTACTCGAGCCTGGACCTCCTGGGCCTCGTGAGCCGTCTGCTGAGGAAGCGGCCCGTCGTCTTCTTCAAGTCGAGCGACAGCTACCTGCTCCGCGACGGCTCTGAGGGCTGCGAGGGCTTCGAGGACATCGGCCACTCGCACGAGAGTCCTCGGCTGCCCATCCAGGAGTACATGACGTACGACGAGATCAAGTTGTCGGCGCTGATGTGCGTCTCGTCGTGGTCGCCGTTCATCAACAACGGCAGCCGCCACAACCGCGGGGTGCTGGGCCAGGCCGGCGACCACGAAGCCGAGGGCGTCATCGTGGGCATGGTGGGCACCCGCTTCGAGCGCGAGGGCGTCATGGAGTGGCAGGACTGCCTGGTCACGCCCGAGCAGAACACGAAGGAGCGCGGATACGGCGACGACGCGCCGCAGAAGCGCTGGCTCGTGCGCGAGTGGGGGAAGCTGTGGGACGCGGGGCCGCTGCCCACGTGGAAGCAGGTGCAGCAGGACGCCGAGGGCAACTTCGTCCACCTGACGAGCCACATGATGCTCAACGCGAAGGTCTACAAGGCCCGGATCAGGCTCTCGGCGGAGGTGCTGCTGGGCGAGGCCTCGAGCCGGGCGGCGGCCGCGGGCAAGAGGGCGTACGTGCACGTGGTGGGGCTGGGCCTGGGCGTGTGGCAGGTCTCGGCGCAGCAGGAGCAGCTCTTCGTGGACGCCTGGGGGTCGGCGCTGGCTTCGGCCGACACGACGCACATCGGCCACGTCGACTTCAGCTGGATCAAGGCGAAGACGTGCCACGGCGCCGGCGACGGCGAGGAGTTCCCCGGCACGAAGGTGGTGCTGCACTTCTCGCAGAGGGCGCTGCACGACCCGGTCCCCGCAGACACGCTCCTGGTCGACAGCTTCGCCTGGGACGGCAACTCGCTCCCCGGGAACGAGTACTGGAAGGGCATGCTGTCCGCGTCGGGAGACCCTGCCGCCGCCTGCTCCTCGGGCGTGGCCGAGCTGCACAACGCGCTCATCAACCCGCTCGTGTGCGCCGAGAACCTGCACGTGGTGGCCGGCGGCCGCGTCGAGCACATCGCCCAGTACGCGGCGAGGCTGACCGGCGGCCGCGACACCTCGTGATGCGGAGGCGCCTCGGACTCGCGCTGCGGGCGGGCTTTTCTGCGCGTCGACGGTCTGGGTCCGCCACGACGCTTCGCCAACGCTTGAGCAAGGCGTTCACTCACACTCACATACCAAACCTGCGGTCTAGCTTTATTAGTCTTACGATGCAATCCGTCCGAAGAGAAAAGTGAAGATGGAGATATTTTTATTACTGATGTATTCTCTTTGTAAAAAACAGGGAAAACATGACAACGTTGATTGCGGTCACATACCATGCCATCCGCGTGGGATCTACATGCATTATATGCAGTTTATAACCTTGAATGCATTACCAGTTGTAGGTAGCCAAGTAATCTCACTGAGAGAACATCGAGAACCTTATAGTTGTTTTATCCATAGAGTAGTTTTTTTTACTCTTTTCAGTAATATATTTGTACTCTGTGGTTCCTCTTTTTGCACAGTGCTAATTTGCACTTTATACATTTTATATTTGTTGTTCCCTTTTTTTTATATCCTAATAGAACAGGATATGTGCTGAACGATTTGTAATAGATCTATTTTTGAAGAAACAGCAAGTTCCTTTATCGTAAGGCTATTTTGTCAGAATCAAAATTTGATATGATATTTGTTATATTATTTATACTCCTGTTTTTTCACCGAATAAATTATATTATGAATTATATGTCTGCGTGTTGTTAACCCCGCTTGTATCTTTCTCATTATGTTGTTAGTTTTAATATAGTATGTGGATATTTGCGCGCATTGGGACTTTACTATGAAATGACACATATACAAACACAATTTCCATTTACTTCATCACTTTATAAATCGCATAATTCACAAAGACTATTTGCAATAACAACTTTTACATCCATGAAAGTAAAAAAACAAAAACAAAAACTCCGCGTGTCCTTCAGTCACTCGGGCCACGCCTCCCGCTCTTCGATCCATCCATCGCCTCCCTCACCTTCGCGACCCACTGCTTGAAATACGCCATGTTCTTCTGGAAGTGGTAGATGAGGAACCAGTCGCCGTAGTTGCCCTCGGGAAGGATGTGGATGAGGTTGGTCTTCGTGCTCTGGTCGCGTGTCCGGTAGACCACGTAGGTATTGCGGAGGTTAGGGCTGTCGAGCGAAGAAGGGGAGGAAGAGGGAGAGAGGATGAGATAAGACGAGATGAGATAAGACACTCTCACTCTCAAATTTTTGGTGTGGATTTCTGAGGTGATTTTTAGCACTTTCATCCTGCTATGACGTGAGCTTGGAAAACTTTGCTCGAGGATGAGAGAAAGATATAAGTCAAATGATGTCTAGGAAGTTTTGATTTGCTTTGTTAAGATGATGATTTTGTTACACGTTGCGAATGGAGAGGCTGAGTGTTGTTGGGTATATCACTCGCGAGGAAATAAGCAGAGATCGTTAACACATGAATGATGTTTTCCTTGCATTCCATCGTTTTTCGCCGATATCACAACACTGAGCTTTCTTAAATAATTTATCTTACATTCTTTCTTTCTGCTCTAATTCTTAAGTTGACAGCGACTACACTAAACTACGAAAAAAGGGAAATAGTAGCGTACTTACACGAAGAAGAGGAGGAGGTGAAACAGAAGGACCACGCCGCACACCGTCGCAGTCAGCACGTACATCAGCCACAAGAAGATGTAGGTCTTTTCGTTGACGATGTTGAGCGGAAGGACACACATGGAGTCGAACTTCTGAATGGATCCCGAGGCGCCGTATTTGTACCACGTGCACTTGGCCACCTGCGTTGCATGCAAGCTCGGTCAGAAACGGAATTGCACAAATGATATTGAGGCTGGCAAGAGGTTTCCATATGAAAATATTATTTACCCAAATAAATCTTATTATCAATTACATCGCTACAAGTGTGAGTACCTAGCTGAAGCCGTGCTTAAAATACCGCAAGTAAAGAAAACTTCGCCTATTTCTTTTACAATTCTTATGAGTCGTCACACATATCACAACAAGAACAACCACGCCCATCTTCTTTCTGCCTAATGCATTATTGCCATCCTCCTTACAAACACGACCCCCCCTCCCCTCCCCCTCCCCCTTCAAGCACCAAAGACCTCGCTCCTGATTCACCTTCGGGAAGATCTCGTTCAGGGGATTGTCAGGGTCGGCGGCGTGCTGGCTCAGGTACTTGATGGAGCTCGGCCCGAACTGGAAGAAGTTTCCTCCCAGAAAGGCGTTGGTGAAGAACAGGTTAGCCACGGCGATGGTGAAGCCCAGGCACTCGCACAGCAGAAAGTAGATGGCGTAATTGCGGTGGCTGGTGTAGCTGTTCCAGAAGTACTCCGACGAGGCCTTCAGCTGCGGGGGAAGAGCCAGGGGGATTAAGTGTCAGATCCTTCTCTTTGTGTCAGATCCTTCTCTTTGTGTCAGATCCTTCTCTTTGCGCGCCTCTTCTCTTAACAGATCAGAGACTTCGCTCATCTCTGTTTTCGTCTTTTTTTTCTTTCTTTCTTTCTTTTCCTTTCTTATTATAGATGGAAAGAAATTGGGTAAAATGAAACATCAGTATTTTTTTATATTGCATTGTAAGAGATACAACACAATATCGCAAAATGGGAGTAAGCAACCAAGAATTTCGTGCTTAACAGTAAGAACGCAATAGATTAATGCAATAACACTACCTGATTGTCCACGCTCCCGATGTGTATTTTGTCGAGATCGCAGATGGCTTGGCTGAAGAACTTCTTGTCGAGCCTCTCCCAGAGCCACGACGGGAAGTAGTAGATGACAGCCTGCAGGACCAGCACCATCGGCACCCACTGGTAGTAGGCGTGGCGCAGGCGGTCGGGGTCCTCCGTGGTGCCGTCCTCGTTGGTTCGCGGGGCGTCCGGACCCACGCCCGGGTGGGGCACGTTCTGGGGGCACAGGGCACAGGCTGGGGTGCTGGCTTTCTCTTTCTCTTTCTCTTTCTCTCTCTCTCTCTCTCTCTTTCTCCCCCTGTGTGTGTGTGTGTGCCTTTATCTATTCGCTTTTGCTCACACGCATGTCTGCATGTGCACCCATATCCACAGAATCCCTACCCCCTTCTCCACGCGCGCCTTTCTTCCCGCCAAACCCGCAGTCACGGCTTACCTTCCCCTCAAGGTCGACCAGCGTGAAAGTCGACGCAATGAAACAGTAAGTCTCGATGGCCTTGTGCTCCTGCTTCTCGAACCCCGTGATGCACTTGATGTTGTCGCCGATGTAGGTCTTGGCGGTGACGAGGACGCAGGCGAGGAGCGTGATGAACATGCTGAGCCTCATGGACATCAGCAGGAGGGATGTCACTTGCGGGCTCGTCGACCTGGGTTGATTTTGGGGTCGTTTCGTTTGTTAGTTTTTTTTTTTTTTTTTCTTGTATCCGCTCTGTTTGTTTGTTCGAATGTTTTTTCTTTCTACTTTTATGTGAGTGTTTTTTTTTTATGTTTCTTGTGTATTCGTCATTTTTATTGGTCTATAAGCCTGTTAATTTATTTATCTATTTATATGTCTGTACATTTATTTGTTCCTTTACAACTCATTTATGTGAGTGTTGTGATCAAATTTTGAAGATTTTGAGTCGAAATATATCATATTATTGAAAATGAGGGCGCTTTTGAAATGCATTGTGATCCTATTAAAGATTCTATTAGAGTCTATCTAGAAATTTATTGTAATAAAAAACGTTACGATTGCGCAGTTATTTTACATTTCTTCTAATAGCGTAAAGAATACATTCGTAACAGTTTCTCATCTTTAAACCAGATAATTTTTCAGTCACAGAATATAACATACTTACCCTTTTGTTGAAACATGTTTCTTTAATCCGCCAAAAACTTCAAACATCTTGGCGGTTGTGAAGTGAAACAAGGGAACACGCCGTCAGCTGTTTGTGAGGAGAGAATTAAAGAAATCGCTTTATGCAAACTCAAATATAAAGATCGACTAGATGTGTAATTATAATATAAATTTTTCAGACTTAGGAATATTATACGCAAGAATATTAATCTAGTCATGATAGGTATATTCCGTGTTATTCATTACATATATAATATTTAGCAGTAAAGGGTTAGTGAATTGGTCTCCAAACCTGATTTAAGTATAATCCAGAAAAAAAGAAAAGGAGAGGACAATGAACCAGATTTCATCATAAAGTAAAACCTTTAATGCAACTGCGAGAATGATTAATCCATTTCATGAAGACACAGAAAACCTTAAAAGAACACACCTTATAAAGCGTTTTCCACAGATCACTAAAACAACGCAAATAACACTACGAATGGTGTGAAATAAACTTTTTTTTTTACTCAGCCAAACGGTAACCAGAGCAGATAGGTAGCTGATGGCCAGTGATAGTTGATACAAACTAGGCCGTGCACACGCTAAGAGGGGGAGCATGCTACCCCCCCCCCCGTCTCCCATTTAGAAAGACTTAGAAGTGGGCATCAGCGGCTGGTGCCCTTCATTCAGTGGCAAAAGCTATTGCAATATGTTATTTTTTGGATACTACTGATGTAAAAAATAAGTAAACTAAGCAATGGATTTTCCACTTTTCTTTTCTTCAATCCACCTTCTTTTTAAAATCACGAGAACGGCGCTGATAAGAATACATGAAAGGAAACCTATAGTACCTTTATTGAGCTTATCAGACTGATAACTAGTAACCGCCGACGCTGTAAAATCAAAACATACAATGGCTGAAAATGAAGTCATGCCAGCAAAACATATCTGCTGCTATGATATATCTGGGCGGTGTGGAGTTACATAATGAAAATATTTTTCAAAATCGGTGTATCGTATCCTACATGTGCCCTTGACCCAAAATGATTCGAGTCCGTCTGGGTGTGAGATCGGCGCATTTACCACCGCGATTTGCGGCGATAATCCTATCAAACGTCCGTCAAAGGAAATCCACTCTTAGAGTCCGCCAAGACTCTCAAATTCGATAATGACTTCATTTGATTCGCTGAAATATTAGATGTTTTCATTTTTGTAACGACTTTGAATATCATATTCGTAGATCAGGGGACACACGAATGGAATCACGTACGCAAGTCATGAGTCACAAGCCACGTCCGACAGGTCAAGGAAAGCGAGGTCAGCTCGTCAGTCGCAGGTCAAAGCAACATAGAACAGCAAGTCAGGCAAGTGTCACAGTAATCACAGCGAGTCCACACTGCAACAGATCAACAGAAAACGTTTGCTACTACACACCTGAAATTCTGTGGCGCCGCACGAAACACTCCGCTTATTACACTGAGACGTGACGCCAAACGAAGACGTCAAATAGAAAATTATTAGAGATAAAGGAAGCCTGATAATTTTGTCGAGTGATAAGAGTTAAGTCTTAGATAGTAGCGGAGATAAGAGAGACTATGCATTTATACCTTTCGGTGACGGATACAGAGTCGTTAATTTATCTTGGTTTTATCAGTTTGTTTTTCAATTCTAAATTCTCCTGTTCTTTATGGTCTTGTATTATGTCTCCCTCTGTAAGTGTGTGTGTGTGTGTGTGTGTGTGTGTGTGCATGTGCATGTGTATGTGTATGCGTATGAGTATGAGTATGGGTATGGGTATGGGTATGGGTATGGGCATGAGTATGAGTACGAGTATTGTATCTGTATGTGTATGTGTGTGTGTGTATGTGTGTATATGTGTATGTGTGTATGTGTGTTTATGTGTATGTTTATGTGTATATGTATGTGTATATGTATGTGTATGTGTATATGTGTATGTGTCTGTCTTTGTCTTGCCTTGAATAGCCGTTACTCCTACAATAAAATAAATATTACGAGATAAGATAAAATGTAATCCAGCTTTCAAGTCTTATGACAGGCACTGATCAAAATTTTCATTAAACAAGACCTTTATAAGATAAGTGTTATCTCAAGGGGAAATTCTCTGATACGTTACGCACTAATTCATTACGTGTATCTGCATTTTAGTTCTTTGATATACGAGTGGATTTTACACTAGAATGGATGATGGGGTGAGAGAGAGAGAGAGAGAGAGAGAGAGAGAGAGAGAGAGAGAGAGAGAGAGAGAGAGAGAGAGAGAGAGAGAGAGAATAGAATGAGAGAAAGAAAAATAGAAAGAGAAAGAGGAAGTGAAAGAGAGAAATAGAAATAGAAATAGAAAGAGCGAAATAGAGAGAAGGGGTGGGGGTGGGGGTTGGGGGATGGGGGAATAGCACCTCAACTGACAAATTGAGTCCCGGATGTCGAGGATGTGACACGTTAAGCCGACCTTCAGTCCTCCTTGGGGATTGCGTAACTCAAGCAAACATTTTTCTGTTGTACTTCCTGTATGCCGGAGCTGTGGGCGGCATCAGGCATGTCGATCGCCTCGGAAATATATAAGCCATTTGTTGTCTTTATAAAATATACTATGGCCTTGATGAATTAGGGCTACTTGTGCAATACCCAGAATGTCATTTTAGTGAAAACATGAGGTTTTAGCTTTGTCTTTATCATCCTTGTTTATGTTGCAGCCTTACCTTCCGTATTCGACTGAGAGATTTTAACAAATTATCTTCGTTGTTTCCCATTAATAATGAAAATCAAGACTCAAATTTAATTTATTTCTATTTATTGGCGAAAATGACTATGGAAATGCATGGCATTAAATGATAACTGCCATTTTAATGACGTTTATTTACAAGTAGATACAGATCCTTTGGTTTCCCTTTCATTCCTTCTCTAATAACTCAATGAAACGTTACATAATCGGCACATACATTGTGCTACTACAATGCAACATCTAGACAATATTCAATAAGCATAAATTACATTTTTTGACGAAAGGCAAATCCGATCTTTACGTGTTTCGTAGCCACCGCCTGATAAATGAGACTTCCTTACTGATACATTTCAGGAGAAATGACTGGCCAGAAGACCTATTTTCAATTTTTATTTCTCAGATCACAGTAGTTGGTCTGGAGGAGCATAAGGATTACAGCCACTGACATTTGGAAGCATGACGCTAACAAGAACTATGTGGGCAACACCTATGCAAAACTCTGCAAGATATTTCACTTTACGTAAATGAAACTACCTTTTACATATGTAAAAAATCCTTCATGGACTCACCCCGTCCTATTATGTAAAACGAATGATAACTGCGACAGCCCATGTAAAAAATCCATACAAACTGAGTGATAAATCTTAAGTCATACCTAGTAAACGATTCCTATTCTCTGGCCTTCCAGACATGCACAAATAGAAAAAATAAAGGAAACAATATTTCTCTCCACCAGTCCATCATCTACTCGTCGTAGAGCGGCGTCTGGTCCCCCCCGATGCTCATGTTGGTGGGCGAGTGGATGGTCTTGGGCGTGGAGCGCGCGGAGCGAGGCGTCGCGCGGGGGTTATCGTAGTCGTGGTAGGGGCGCGGCGTGCGGTCGTCGTATCGCGGGGTTCGCCGAGACCCGTCGTCGGGGTAGCCGGAGCTCGACGGGTACCGCGAGTCGCGAGACTCGGAGTAGCGCGGGGTGCTTCGGCCTCCGTCGTGGTGTCTCGGGGTCGACCTTCCGGCGTCGCGCCCGCTGCTGCCGCCCTTGGCCTGCACCCAGGCGGCGGCCGCCATCTTCCAGTCCATCTGCTCGGAGCGGCTGCTGGCGGAGGGCGTGGAGCGCGAGGGCTGGCTGCCGTGGCCGGTGGAGGGGCGGTGCGACGGGGTGCGGTTGCCCACGCTCGAGTACGACGGCGTCTGAGAGCCGCTGTAGCGAGGGGTCGTAGACGGGCCCGGGGTGGCGTAGGGCGTCATGAAGGGCGTCTGGCCAGAGGGCGTGTAAGGAGTATTGGCATAATTCGAGTAGCCTTGCGAGAACGCCCCCGGGGTGTGCGCTCCGTAGGGCGTATTCGTAGCTGCCTGAGACAGGTTGTGCAGCATGTGAGGGTTGAGGTTTTGTGCCACCTTCTGGATCGTGGAGGCGTCGACGCCCATGAGGTTGGGCGTCGTTCCGCCCATGTAAGGTGTGCGTGTAGACATCATGCCGGGCGTCGCCCCCATGCTGGGCGCGGGACGCCGGAAGTTCACCTTGAACCATTTGAGAAGGGAGGCGAGATTGGGATGCTGCATCCTCCCTCTGAACTTGAAGCCCTCGGGCGTCACGGTGACGAACTCGTGGATCACCTTCACTCTCGGCAGGTACGAGAGCATGAATTTGCCCGGAAGGTCTTTCCTCGGCGAAAACAGGTAGGGAATCGTCTTCGGGTTCTTCTTCTTGTCCTCCTTCAGGATCTCGGAGGCCTTGTTCTTGTCGCCCATGACAGACTCTTTGTAGTACTTGTACTCCAGTATCTGGCGAACGTTTATCGCCATGGGCGAAATGTATCTGGCAATGATTTCATCTAAATCCTCAAATTCCTCGTTGCCAATCCACAACTTCTGACCCAAAGAGAAGTCGTTCTGCTTATCCTGTTCCCGAATGTCAATGTGTTGGCAGATCCCTTCGGTGACCTTCCACGTCGCCGTCAGGTGATCGACGCCCTTACTCGAGGGCCGAATTATTACCTCTCCTTGCTCAAGGTGTTGCATGACCTTCTCGGCTTCATTGTAATCAATATTCCTGAAGGAGGGATGAGCAATGACTCGCTTCTGGTACTGTGTCTTCTTCTTGTCCATCTTCTTCCTACTACTATTCATGTCCTTTTCCTCGGTCTCATAGTCGTAGTAGGCATCCTTGGGCGCTTTCCACTTGCCGTCGCGGTCCTGAAGGTCTGAGGTTCGGGACGTAAGCTCGACTGAAAACTTCTCTGGGTCGATCTTCATGATCCGACACAACACAATGCCATTCCTCTTCACTCTCTCCGCTGGATTAGTCACCGTCTTGTCTGACAAATTCTTAATGCTAATAAACCCAGATATCCCATTGTCTAACCGCGCACGAATGCCTATTGCCTGGCCAGGACAGTCGCCTGCATCAAAATGGTTCCACACCTCACTAAGTTCAGGGAAGTCATTCTTCAGGCAGAACGGACACTGCCAGAGACCCGTATCTTCATTTCTTACTGGGTTGGCGTTATCGAGCTGATCTCCTCTTGGTTTTCGGTGGATGAAATTAGTTACTGTCACTTGCACCAGCTTCCCAACGTAGAATGTTTCTGGGGACTCTTTGGTCAGGATGTTGAAGATTTCCTCGGGAGTAGGAGATCTGAAAGGCATCCTGAAGTCCTTGTATCTGTGATTCAACTCATGTCGTATGTCATACAAGGTTGTATTCTTCTTACCAAAGCCTTGGTTTTGGAGTTCAGTTGCAAATGCTTCTAGATCTAATTCACTCAGTCTCTCAGGAGTTTCTAAGATTTCTTCCAGAGCTTCTGCAGGTTTGCCTTCCTCATCCTCGTACTCCAAGGCATCAACTGCCATTTTCCTCGCCCAGTCATATGCCTCGGGATGAATACGAGTTGAATCGAGAACTTCGATATAGTTATCACTGTCTCCTAAAGCATTGGTGTCAATCTTAATGAATCCAGCACAATTAATAAATACTTTTGGACCCATGTGGAAATTGACCACCAACTGATTACGATTCTCTAATCGCTGATTATTCTGCTTCATGTTCTTTATGAGAAGATTAGCTTTACGAGGTCCCAGACCACATACAAATTGCACTAAGTTCTGAGTATATGGGTAAGCCACAGCACGATTCAAGTCTACACCAACTTCATTTGTACGATTAACAAATTCAGTGTACAATGCATCAAGGAGTTCAGCATTATTTATTTGATCTTGCAGTGAATGGAACTTTATATTGAGCAACTCATCGTCAGCATTGCACAACTGTGAGAACTCGATTAGAGGGTCTTGGATCCGGCGTCCAATGGAGATGGCCTGTCGCAGAAGAGGGGGATAGTCCAAGAAATCCGCCTCACCCTTCTTGGACATGGCATAGATGTGGGCCAAGTCATTGTCAATAATCTCTACATTAATCTTGGGGAACTGCTCTTGCTCCTCCAGATCTTTAAGAATCTGTATTAAGTCTTCCTTGACCATGAAGCCTTCCCTGGACTCTCCACTGACGGCCACTACGTGCGGTTTACGCCTAATGATGAACTCTTGCATCCGCCTGATGTCATTTTCCTTGGCAAGAGCATCCCTCTCATTGTAGGCATTGCGTCGCTTGAGCAAGTGAGGAAGGCGGATGTACTCGCAGCAATCTCCGTCTATGTCAATGCAGCATCCGAATGCAGCCTGCGAGAGGTCGGGCACGTAGGCAATAGAGAAGACCCTGAAGCCCTTGGCGGTGTCCCAGTCATCCTCATCCTCGTCGGAGAAGTCGCCGGGGTTGTAAGGAGCGATCTTGATCCAGTTGTAGAGCTTGCTGCAACACTGCTCGATCACGTGGTCTTTGGATTCCTGCAGCAGTCTTTGGGACAGCTCTCTCTTAAGGTCCTCAATAATCCTCTTGAAGGCAAAGGTCACAGCTCGACCCCTCAAGTCGTTCCAGTCTTGGACCACTTGGGAGAACTCGTCCCGATAGTACAGCTGCTTCATTTCGTCCAAGTAGCTCAGTGAGGTGTTGCCCTCAATGGTGTCAGACAAACTTATGGTCATGAGTTTGTCCTCTACACCACACTTTAGCCTAAGGAACTGGTCTCCCTGCAGGTCAGTGACAGGTTTGTCCTTTAAGTATTTGATAGGATAGAGTGGGTGGTGTTCATCTACTATCTTCAGGCCCTGAGGGGTGGGTCTGGCACTGATCCTTGCTCGCTCAAAATAGGCCTCACGCACCGTGCGACGGACAAGGGGCTCACAGGCTAACTGCCATCCGACCATCCTCACAGCAGCTTCCAGCACTCTTTCAGGAGTAGAACACATCCTGGAAAAGAGGGAATTATGAACAATTACTTTTCATTCATCACAAAGCAGTACTCTAAATTTCATAAAATACTACATTCTAAATAACTTTAACCCCTTATATATTTGTTTATTCCTTCAAGCAACTTAATTAAGTCTATCAAGTATAATCCTTTTTTTCAATCTCAAACATATACTCTATCATGACACAATCAAATGACTAACTTACTTTGAGATGTGCTCCTCAGCCTCTTTGAGGGGATCTTCCTGGCACTGTTCGCAGTCAAACCTCTGGTAGTTGTCACGCAAATTTTCACCAAACTGCTCAGGTGTCAGACCAAACTTCTTGGTCAATGCCTCTGTAAATGATAACAGACCATTAGGAAATCAGCAAAACAGGGAAATCTTGTGTCTTGAGGTCATGAAAATATCTAGTCACAAAATAAATTTTGCAAGAATATTTGACAATAAAATAAAGCAATCTCAAAAGGCTTCAAACATCACTAATCATTTTCAATAACTTGATTAAACTGCCTGTGACAATTGCTTCTTTCCTCTAGGAATTGCTGACAACTGGAGCTATGGATTCCCACACTTTTTGTCTGATTCCTCCCCTTTATCCACATTCTACCCATGAGAACCCACTCTATGCTCAGATTAATTTGGATTATGTTTGTAAAACTAACAGCTCCTCCCAATGTAAGAAATGCATATAGCATCATGTTTAACCAAATGAATTAATAAATCTTATACATTGTTGCATAAGTGATCCAATAAGAAATAAGCAAGAGAGGAAAAACTTAGAAAAAAACAAAAACAAAAAACATATGAAGATTCAAAAAGAAATAAAAGTCAGGAAAGAGAGAAAAGAACTAACAGATAACTAGGAAGGAGGAGAAAGCCAAAGAAAAGCTACTCACCAATGCCAGCTTTCTTAAGAAGTTCATATTCATGCCGCCTCACTGCTTTCTTCAGTGCATCCGTATCCTCTGTAGCATGCTGTTGCTCTTCCTCCATTTCCTCTTCCACTTCAGTTTCCACTTCTGTCTCCACCTCTTCCTCCTCTTCATCATCGTCGTCGTCATCCTCCTCTCCATCTTCCTTCTCTTTCTCTTTCTGCTTTTCCTTCTCCTTCTCCTTCTCCTTATCTAGCTCGCCATCTTCCCCTTCTTCGTCTGTGTCCTTCTCCTTCTCCTTTTCCTTGTCCTTCTCTGCCTCGTCATCTTTGTCCACCTCTGCCTCATTCTCCTTGTCTTTTTCCACTTCGTTTTCCTTGTCCTTTTCAGCTTCCTTGTCCTTCTCTTGATCATCTTCATCGTCGTCGTCTTCTATGACGAAACCCTTCTTCTTTTTCTTTTTCTTTCTCTTCACCTTTCTTAGAACCTGGAATGGAGTATCAATTCATTGGTGTAAGAAACTGAAGAATGCATTCATAGCCATAAATTGTATGCGTGACTAACATCCACATTGGAATAAAAGGAAGTTGTCATCTTCATTCAAACAAAGAGTATGGTGTTTTGTATCAACACGTTTTATCCGCAGTGCAACTACTCACCTTTCTCCCTCTCTATTGAACTCTGAGCATGTAAAATTAAGACACAGCAAGAATATATCTAAGAGAGAGAGAGAGAGAGAGGGAGAGAAATATTGGAAGAATAAGATGACTTACCTTCACAACCCTAGTAGTGCGTACTGTATTCTGCCTTTCTTTGTTCTTGGCTTTCATGTGCTCGTGCATGTCGGGCAGCTCCTTTCCGTAGTAGAGCAAGAACTGCTTGTAGCAATCATTGAACTGCTCAGAGGTCTCTAATTCATCTATTCTGGAAATCCCAAGATTCAAACAAATGTTTTACTACTCACAAAGAAAAAAAAAAAAAAGTTTAAAATTACATAATGAGAATAATAATGAAAACAATAATGAAGACTAATGCTAATAGTGTGATAATTTCTTATCCAGAACTAAATCCACTAAAAATCAGATAATACTGATAAAAAATAATATTCAAACTAGAATTCTTTCTGTACCAAAATTATTATTAGTATATAGGTAAGTCATGGCAATTTTAATAAAACCAGAATGAAAGAGTCATGCTGTAGCGTATAAAATTCCTACAATGCCTCTTTTGCTCATGAATTTAATTCACACTGCTCTATTCTGGACAAGTGTAGGACACAAATCACAAAAAGTGACAATGATTCTGGCCACAAAAGTAAATGGCTTAACTGTTGACAAAAAACAACATGTGCACACACACACACACACACACAAAAAGGCAGGAACTCCCCATCTGGTTGATGTTCCTTCACCCCTTCCACCTCCATACCTCTCAATATCCTCCTCCTTCAGCATCCTCACGTTCTCTGGAAGGGGAGCATCCAGGTCCTTCATGATCAGATCGCCCTGGAATTCTGACATCATTTGGAACCTTGACCGCAGGTTCTCCTTTCGCCGTTTCAGCTGACACCACTGTGGACAAGGACCTGACTATTAGGCTTACATACCTTTTTCCCACACACTGTAGGGTTCCTTCTTGTGGAGGCAGTAAAGACAGACTTCTAGTCAGTCAGTCAGTTTCTCTACACAGCTAGGCATATGAGGGACAAGAGTATAATAAAGAGAAAGTGATAAGATATACGAAGAAAAAGGAAAAAAAAAAAAAGGAAAGAAAACTACAATATATATACATATATACATATATAAAAATAAATGTTTATTTATTTAAGTTTTATATATGTATGTGTATAAATGTATAAATCTATATATATATATATAAATATATATATATGATAAAGAGAGAGAGAGAGAGAGAGAGAGAGAGAGAGAGAGTGAGAGAAAGAGAGAGAGAGAGAGAGAGAGAGGGAGAGAGAGAGGGAGAGGGAGGAAGAGATGGGGGAGGAGAGAGGGAGGGGGGGAGAGATAGGGGAGGAGAGAGGGAGAGAGGGAGGGAGAGGGACAGGAGAGAGAGAGAGAGAGAGAGAGAGAAGGGGGCTGGGGCTAAGAAGCAACAAATTTTCCAAACCACACCTTTTCATCCCAACGGTAGACCTTCCATAAATCGTGAATGTTCAACTCTGGCTGGACTTCCTCTTTCCTGTAGAAAGCAATGAATGGCACCTCACATGTGGAATTCCTCATCAGGTCAAGGGCATTGTATATCTTCTGGATCATGTTCATGTCACGACGGGAACGGAGCTTTGCTTCATCACGCCCTTCCTGATGGTGTATAAAAGAGAAGTTACTTCACAGCACTAGATTAATCTAAATCTTACTATATACTGTTTTCTTTTAATTGCACCGTAAGATAGGTTAAACTCATATATGACAGCCACTGCTGTAAATCTATAATCAACTGAGTAACTTTCAAATCAATTCAAAATTTTATATATTCTGTTCATACATTACTGTCTGATGTTCCCCACTAAATAAGATTCGGCAATCTCTTATAACTACCTCACTGTATAATCAACCACAGCTCAAGTTACCAACTAGACCAAAAAGCTCTCTTAAAATACCTGGTTTGAGATATAAGGCTTGAAGAATGCATGATGATATATCCACTTGGCCTCCTGATCCAGCTCTTTGTCTGTGGCACGGTCATCACCCTCTCCTCTTGTGCGTGTTACGGGGATCTGCCGCAGTTGGAACCTTTCAGGGACGTCTGATTTGCGAATCTCGTGATCCTGGTCTGTGAGGTGTCCTCGCTCAAGTTCACTAGGCTCAAAGACCTGGGAAAGGCACAAGCAAAAAATCATTAACAGTAACAATAGTAATAGTAATAAAAGAAATAATAATAATAATACACAATATCCTAATTCCTATTTAGGATATAATAGACTATATTCCAATATCATACAATTCTTGTTGAAATTACCAATAAAACTAACGGGAACTCTTAATATAAATACCTCATAGATGGATTTCTTGATAGGCTTCCTGCGTTCCTTCCTTCGGTGTCGTCTCTCTCTCCCCTCAACTTCTTCGTCTTCTTCATAATCGTCATCCTCTTCTTCCTCTTCATCTTCAGCTTCATCATAATCTTTTGTGTATAAAAATAACATACAAACACTAAATATATTTATCAATTTTGCTTTCAAAGTCTTGGCACATCTCTTAAACCATATATCAGTGTAAAAAACTTCTCACAGCACTGACCTTCATACTGCTCAAACTCTCCGTAGTCGAAGTCACAACCGAAGATATCTCTTGCAGCCTCGAGACCCTCATCCTCAAAGATGGCTTTCTTCTTTGTCTTGGCGATGGGCTTGCCATCATCGTCCACAATGAAGCTCCCTTCGCCATCAGATTCCTCCTCCTCCTCTTCTGAGGCGTAGGTCTCAGGCTGCTGGAGAACAGGGGGGGCGGGTGCAGCCTCATCGTCGTCCTCCTGTCGAGGGCCAGGAATTCCTTCATCATTTCACGCTTACCACTTTCTTTCAAAGGAACCCATAATATCTGCTCTCATCACCACGTCAATAGAAGGAATTCACTTCTACTTTAAGCCACATTTAGAAAACTACTTGCCCTCTGGTGTAGCCAGATACAATTAGGAGACTAATTCATACAATTAGTATATAGAGCTAATTCAGGTCACATTCATTTAAAAAGAGGGCCATTACAAGTAAGGAAAATCAAAGTAATGTACAAGGCTGTCCTCAAGTAGCACTCCCCTACTTCAAAGGTCCTTTGGTGTGATATTCAAGTTCAATTTGGAGAAAATCTGCTTGATCATTACCTGATTAAAGTGAATTCAGAAAAGTGAACAAGAGTACTAGATCAGTCACATGAGTACACAGGTGAAATGAAACACAGCCAAAATAAAACCTGTAACATATTCTGTTTTGAATCCAGGCCTCATCAGACAAAGCAAAAAGACAAAACAGATGGTCCAACCAATCCCTTTTGTTTTTACTTCATCTCAAGAGGAATCAAAGTCAGTTCAAAACAAAACAATTCATTAGTCTGTTTGTAATGTGGCTGTTCCATTTCATCAGAAAAGTGAGAACAACATCAACATTTAGTAGGACAACATCTCCTGCATTTTTGTGACTGCCACACACCACACTGGTAAAAGTATAGTATTGTTATTTCAATAATATCTTGCATCCATAAACCATTCACTATGTCACTGTAACCTCTCTATAGCATGACGATCCTTAAAAGGAAAGTTATCAATGTCTACTGCTTCCCCTTGGTGTTTCTTAGCAGAGAGGGTAGGGTGTTTGTCAAGTACATAACAAAATAAAAACTAACACTCTCCTTCATGGAATTCTAATAATAATGTAAATTATATTGAATTACTTCACTTCTCCTTTCTACATCCAACTACTACATACATTCAGAATATCTGCTAATATTTCTCAAGACCTGAATCTTAAATCTTGATATTTTGATATTATGGGGCCACCATTTATATCATAATTCTATGAATATTTTTCTTTCATTGTATTAGTACCAAAAGTTAATGCCATTGAATTATACTAAGGGTATGTGAAGAACACAAACAGTCACTATTTACTTCTTAAGTTTTCTTAACATGCATTCTTAAATCTAGATCTGAATATCTCTATATACATATGTTGAAAAAAAGAAAAAAAAGAAAAAGAAAACAAACATTGATCTAGTGAGATACAAAAAGGGGAAACACTATACATTTCTCTATTAGAAGTTTATAATTCAGTTACTGAATGCTTACATAAAACTACTTGACAAGGGGGAATAAAAGAGAACATTTCCAGATTTCAATATTCTTAATTCTGAAAGTTCAATTAAAAAGAAAAGAAAATACATAGATAGGAAGTGTAAGTAAAAAAGTGTACACATGAATCAGGACCACTTACTGCATCCTCCTAAGACAGCAGGGTGTGGGAAAACAAAAAATAAAAGCAATGCACATATAGTCTCAAGCCGTAAAAAACTAATCTCGCTCTCCTGAAAATCTTTGTTTACACGAACGGTAAAAAATATCAAACAAAATGGCCTCTGTAGAACAACCACAGGCAAGTACGGCCAGGCAGCATAACAACGCTCCTAATATCACAGTCATGTTGCTATAGGATATAGTCTAACTATTTGAATATGTCCAGCATTACATTATCAAACAGGAGATCTGACTTCAACTAATATGAAATTATATACTATAGATCTATGCACTATGATACATGTCCTCAAATTAATTTTCACATTTATATTTCTGTTATTTGTCAAGAAACACTGCCACAGAGAGTGACTTGTATTACTTTATTTAAAAAAACTGAAAATCTCTTAAAGTTATCTTACATTACACTTAAATTAATAATTAAGATTAGATACATTTTGTTCTCTCACTTGATTAACAAATAAGAAAAAGTTTGGAAATAACTTTTGTTCACAAATTAATGTGCCAGAAGAAGCAACTTCATAACTGCAATTATGTTTTAGTAATTTACCAATTTGCAAACTTCTTTCCTGGTCTCTAAAGAAGATATTACAGCATTGGCTACTTCTGTAGCCCTTTCTTCAACAAAATTAATAATCAAGAAAGATTTAAGTACAGTACGTTTAACAAGTGGTTTTGCTTAAAATGTCTGTAGTATAACATGCATCTATCAAAACTAGTTTACACTATCAGCACCTTCATTCTCTAAAAAGAAATTTAGGGTATAACATGAAAATGAACATATCATTTCACTAACATGTCAAATGTTTGTCATCCCATCTATCTATCTGAACCTACACAGACAGACACACAGACATACACTCACTCTCACACACATACTCACACATGCACAGGAAAACAAATTCCTGCTCCATAAGTAAACTGGTTATCAGAACAAAAACAATATCACAGACATAAAAAAATCCTGTTTCCATTTTTTTGAATGTTTGTAGTTTGTAACTGTACTGTCCATTAAGAACTATTATTGAATGCCTATGGATCCCTGTAATATCCATGTACTCACTTGGAGTACATGGGTACAGGACAAATGCCAGTGGAGAAACAAAGAAGATGGATAAATAGCCAAAGGATGAGTAAAGGAGATGAATTGAAAGGATGAGCTAAAACTAGGGCAGGGCAACCCTGAGGTACATCCGTAAGCTTTACTCACATCACCCGATCCCTCAAAGATTTCTTTCCTGATCTGCCCCTGAACATCCTCTTCTTCGGCATCTGAGTCTTCGTCCTCTATTCTCTTCAGACGCTTAAATTTTTTCTGGAAAAAATTTGAATTGAGTCAGGCAGATCATCATGTGAGTAAATTGCTTCCTAAGAAACTGGTATGTCATGCATGTCAAATTAATGTGTTCTTTCTAATACACTACACTTGTATATCCATGTGATCTTTTAAATAACTGCTAAGTGACACACACACACACACACACACACACACACACACACACACACACACACTCTCACACACACACTCTCACACACACACTCTCACACACACACTCTCACACACACACTCTCACACACACACTCTCACACACACACTCTCACACTCTCACACTCTCACTCACTCACTCACTCACTCACTCACTCACTCACTCACTCTGATTATATGAATCTTACCTTCCTGTCTAGTTTCACACCTATGTTTTCTTCAATAAGATCAAGATCGTCTTCATCCAAGTTGTCCGCATCTAAGTCATCGTCGTCGTCATCATCTCTTTTTCTTTTCCCTTCCACCTCGCTGTCCGACCCCCCTTCGTCTTCTTCCTCTTCATCATCATCATTGATAAAACCTTTGTTTTCTTCTTGCATCATTTCCTCTGAATAAGGTGCATTAGAATTACATATCATTCAGTTATCATTACATTAACCTACATAGACAAAGACAATATTATCAAGGGATTTTGCAATCACATAAAAACACAATTCTTATTTATAGAAGCAAAATAATCTAAAGGCAAGAAAGTTTCAGAAAAACTAAAAAGCAAAAATGCTATGATCGCTCTGGACGCACCATCTTCGTCCTCCTCCTCCGACGAGTCCTCTATGGATTTCTTCAACTTCTTTAGCTTCTTCTTTTCTTCCTCGCCATACTCCTCCTCCTCCTCCTCACTTTCCTCAGCCTCAGAGTCTATGAAGTGTGACATCTTTGCCTGAAAGAGAAAATCATGCAGTTAATGTTTACGACTTGGCTTATGAGAACTGCCATGTTTGAGACACTTAAGCCAGTCATTTTGACTTGACATTCCCTGGAGCTTGATGCCAGGGGTTTTAGGAAGAATTACTAATATAAGGCTGACTCGGAAGGAGCATAAACCATAAGCTTCAACACAACAAAATATTCACACTAGGGAGCACAAAAATATAGTTTTAAGGTATATTAACCTACAGCAATAGGGTTCAAATGACAAAAGTATATTTTCTTACACCAACTTGTAAAGCCCAACAGAATTGCATGGATAGAGAAATATTAATGTAATAGTTATATAGAGCAAAGTAACTATTCAGAAGTGAGGCCTCAGATACGCAGAAGCCAACTTACCTCCCTTATATATTTTCGGCAAGATAGTACTTGGACTGGTTCCTGATTTGACAAGGTCTAATCTTCCCAGAATATATGTGGTCGAAGGTTTGTTTACCTTTCCCAGACCACATGGGTTATAGCACCACTAGTCTGCAGCCTTTGATACGTCATTGTGAACTATCTTAGCACCTAGATGTGTTACTGTGTGTTCTTCACTGCCATAACTTTTCTCAATCTTAATTCGGTCCTATTTAAAAATATTTACTGCACACAAAAAACACTTTGCTGAGCAAAGTAAAGATGAAACCACAATTGCTAATCAAATTATATATCAAGCAATGTGTGGCCTCCACACATCACACAGTGGCAATGGTCAACAAACCTTTACTATATATATTCTAGCAAAACAGATTTGCAGCCAATGTTAATGTTGATTAAGGCTATATCTCTCACTTCTTGAATAAATGTGAGGAAATTTTGATGGCCTATGACTCAATGCAGAGCAAAGGGGCATATTTGGATGAGGTCATATTCTCGTTAATTATATATCAATTCCAAATTTTCATTTATTATTCTGATTTGAAAACAACTCACAACAAAAGTCAACCCCTTTCAATAATTAAAAACAAAGAAACTTCAATCAGTCTGCTGTAAATGCAATCTCTTGTCATCAGCATCATTAAAGCAACACCTCCATGACTCGAGTTCCACAAGAAGGCCTCTCCACACGGTCACATAGGCCTACATCTCAGCTGGGCTCACAGAATAACAGCGCTTCTCTGACAGCCATTTAAACAGCACTCGATAACCCTTTATTTCCCACTTAACACTTCGCGTTCTCCTTTGCAACTCTGTTCAACATTAACAAAACGGTCAACATGGACTTAACAATTGAAAGAAAATGAACAAAACGGGTTAATTGTCATAAATAAAATAAAATCCGGAATGCACTGCCGGCATCCAGCCTTAGCAACAACAAAAGCGGATCATAAAACTACAAACTTCGCAAATTCATAATTATTCTCTCAGATACATAATAACGCTTCAACACAATTCTTGCTGAAAAGGCGACTCTAAAAGACCCAATTTACTCATGATAACCAAACTTTCTAACCTGTTTTGGACCCAAATGAGGAACTTGTTACAAACGCACCTACTCGCCCCTTGTTTCGCATCTGCACAGCAAACAAACCAGATATTAATCCCATGAACCAACTCAAACCCAAAATAAAACAGTTTATTTCCCTTCAATGCACTAAAAAATCGCTACCTCTCACCGAAGCTTGGGGAAAAGGCCGAAATCTTGCGACTTACCGCTGTTGTTTTGGGAGCGAGTCAATATGGCGGCGTGACGATGTTGGAGGACGCGTTAAGTAACGGGACGGAAAACAAGCATTGCTGGAATATATAGCATGGGATTAATTTTCCTTCAATATCATCTATTTATCCTTTGTATATAATTTGTAATCATATTCCATCCCCATAAAATATATTTCTTATCTAATTTCATTTTTTTAGACTGTGTTTAAATAATCCATCCATTTTCGGGAACCCAAAATATCTACATTAAAGTAAGAGACCCCATATCTACAAAACATAGATTAAGAGTATTAGAAAACGTACAAAACAATTCTGAGAAGTAACCAAGGCACACTGAAGTCACACAGTAACCCGAGAATCAATTGTCGTCGTCTGTCAAAACAGGGACGCGCAAGAAACCTAAAGGAACAAAATCAAACTCGGGGCGACTTGTTTCAGCTTCAAAATGTCACTTTTCCGGACTGTTTAGGAGGTAGAGTGCTTCTTCTGTTACTATTCGGCTCCCATGTCCACATAAACGACACTCTGTAAGGGGGAAAAGGCCTCAAAACACGAGCTAAAGAGAAGGTAGTCTCAACCCTCGGATATGTAGTTACAACACCTCAAGAGAGATAACAATTCCCAATCTTTTTTTCTCCCGAGATCTGGGCTCTCCCTTCCCCGGACTTCCATTCGCGATGGAACACCTCGAACTCCCCCGGCTGGAGGTCAAAAAGGGCGAGATTTAGGGCAAGGAAAGGCACCTCCCAGGCTCACCTTGTGGATCGCATGGCCTTTTAAACTCCAGTCATGAGAATTGAATAAAAATGCGGTATTGGTTAACATTTCGAGGACAGAGATCGTGTTTTTCTTATATTGTTATTGAGTAGGTTTGTGGGTAGGCCTAGGTCTGCTCCTTGCCTTATTCTGTGGTGTGGGTGGAGGTAGTCCAATGCAAATTGTGAATGACTCTGATCTCATGGTTATTTCTCTTTTGTATTCATGTTTATCCTATGTTTTGTATTATATATTGTATCTACTCTTCTCTTCATTGATGTGAAAGGTGGAAAATGACTTAGGAGTATCCTGGTTATGTAAGACTGAGGATTCAAATAGAGTTTTACTATCTATAACAGTTAGTGTATCAGGAAGCATGAAATTCAAATAATTTGTTTAAAAACGCTTTGTCGGTGAATTGCAACCACGTTCTTTTGCTTGGATCAACGCTGCATCTCAAAGCCATTGTAAGAGGTCTTCAGAGAGCCTCCTAGTTCAGTTGTCTTTAAGAAAATATGAAAAGGTTTCTTGAAATTTCAGCCAGTTTTTCAAGATAGAATTTGCCATCATATACTGTATTGTTTCTAGTAGTTCTAGCTGGATGCAGGCCTTGAAGTAGAATGAAAAGTGTGATAAACTTTTAGTTTCATACAGCCGTGGGTTTTGGAAATATACCAAATAATTTCTCTATATACAAGGATAACGAAAACAGTGTCAGAAGTTAATGTTGTGTGTCATGCAGGAGATGATTATTGTCTGGAATACAAAAGGGGTTTCATGATCTGTATTCATTGTGCAGTGACTGTTTGAGATTGGCAAAGAGATATCAATTAGCATTTGGTATGATTTGTCAGTTACGCAACTGAATGAATAGCTAGCTTGTATTTTGAACAGCAGAACACGATGCGAAAGTGGTCTGAACCTGCAGAAAATGCCCGTAGCTGAAGGGTTAAGGCATCAGTTGGTTTAAAAAAACTAAGAATTTGGCATAGCACAGCATGGGTCATTTTTCTTTTTCTCAACCAGTTGTGCTTTCTATTTTGTATAATTTCCATTAGATTCTAGAATAGTATTTTCCCATTCAACGTTTGCCATTTGGTCCAGGAGTTAGTCCTAATTTTGATTTTGTAGTTTGCAGATTTTTCTGGTGCATTTGATGTCTTCCTTTGCTGTTCAAAGGCTTGTGGTGATTTTTTAGAAATTTGTTGCCCACGCTCGTAAACTCTTTGGAAAAGCGTTGGGTGCCCTTTTATAAGTGTATCCTTTTAGTGACTCAATATTACTTTTCAAATGTAGAAAAATATTTTTTACTCTTTCTTTTTATGACTCAAATATAAAAATTTCCTTTATGCAATGCAAAGAATCCTGAAGTATAAACAGTATGAGCATTTTGAATAGATATTATTATAAAAGAAGGCTTAAGATTAAAATCATTTTTGGCAAGAGGAAGTCTTTATTTATTCATTTTTTATTAAGATTGATATGATATCATTAAGTTATATTGACTTACAGATGTCACATCATTATATGATGGATATGTTACTTTTATATAGTTATAACAGAAATATTTTTCCAAAAAAAAAAAAAAAAAAAATTGTACCATTTTGGTTATCATTGTTATATTTATTATCATTGGAAAGAAACATTCTGAATGATAACATATTCTTTCATTCTAGGAGCAGGAGGAGTCATAACACCTTATAAATCTGCAGAAAGTGGCAGCAGATTTATCATGGTTAGTATGCTGTAACTTATTGCATAAATAGATACACACACACACACACACACACACACACACACACACACACACACACACACACACACACACACACACACACACACACACACCCACTCTCACTCTCACTCTCACTCACTCACTCACTCACTCTCTCACTCACTCACTCTCTCTCTCTCTCTCTCTCTCTCTCTCTCTCTCTCTCTCTCTCTCTCTCTCTCTCTCTCTCTCTCTCTCTCTCTCTCTCTCTCTCTCTCTCTCTCTCTCTCTCTCTCTCTCTCTCACTCTCTCTCTCACTCTCACTCTCACTCTCACTCTCTCTCTCTCTCTCTCTCTCTCTCTCTCTCTCTCTCTCTCTCTCTCTCTCTCTCTCTCTCTCTCTCTCTCTCTCTCTCTCTCTCTCTCTCTCTCTCTCTCACTCTCACTCTCACTCTCACTCTCACTCTCACTCTCACTCACTCTCTCTCTCTCTCTCTCTCTCTCTCTCTCTCTCTCTCTCTCTCTCTCTCTCTCTCTCACTCTCACTCTCTCTCTCTCTCTCTCTCTCTCTCTCTCTCTCTCTCTCTCTCTCTCTCTCTCTCTCTCTCACTCTTTCTCTCTCTCTCTCTTCCTCACTCACTCACTCACTCTCTATCTCACTCTCTCTCTCTCTCTCTCTCTCTCTCTCTCTCTCTCTCTCTCTCTCTCTCTCTCTCTCTCTCACTCTCTCTCTCTCTCTCACTCTCTCTCTCTCTCTCTCTCTCTCTCTCTCTCTCACTCTCTCTCTCTCTCTCTCTCTCTCTCTCTCTCACATACACTTGTATATACAGTACTGTACATCTTAAATGTGTCAACATATACATACAGTATATATATATATGTTTGTTTACATATGTACATTAGTTTTATAAAATATCATAGATGAACATATGATAATGGTGTATATATGTAATATGTGTGTGCTATACTTATCTGGTTTCGTTTGACTTGAGAAAATCAAATTTATTATTTGGTCAAATCTCTAACCTAGTCCCCTCCCAAGATTTTGAATGACCTAATTTTCCTTTTCTTTTCCTGTGACCCAGACCACAGATCAAGAATCCCTTCATGCCCTTGAAGGGTTGATGAACGAATTCTTCGGTCCAGCCACAACCAATGTTAGAAAGAGAGACATCGAGACCATTTTATCCAATTTCGGACAACAGCGCGGGGCCTGGAAGCAATGTCTGTACTACGTAGCTCACACCCGCAACTCCTATGTGTCTATGTACTGCCTCACCACCCTGGAGGTAAACATCTCTGATTGGTGTTTTCAGTCTTGTATATCCACCGTGTCTCATGCGAATATCTGTTGAGATTAGAGTAGTTAAAAAAGTTATAAGAGTGAGGCTTAGAAGGTAATGCAAATTATATGATAGCATAATTTGCAAAATAGTAAAAAGATCAAGTGGGGCCCTTAAAGATATGCAAATATAGCACAATCTGTCTGTTATCTTATGGCGAGTGTATACATCCCTGACTAATTCTGTCACAGAACATCATCAACAAGCAATGGGTGGGTCTTATGGCAGACGAGAGAACCGAGATCCGCTCCACTCTCTATCGCTTCGTCTTGGAGAACCATAAGGTGGCCCCATACTACATCCGCAACAAGCTTGTCAAGTTGGTCGTAGATATCGCTCGTCTGTCGTGGCCTCATTTCTACCCTGACTTCTTCACCAATGTCTTAGCTGTAAGTATTTGAATTCTTGTGTTTTATTATTATTATTATTTTCATCATTATTATTGTTATTACAATTACCATACTATTATTATTATTATTATTATTATTATTATTATTATTATTATTATTAAAGTTATATCTTGAGAAAGTGTAATATTCACACAGGTTGCACTATTTCATGATACTATGTTTGCCTCATGTAGAGTAAGGCAATTTTAGAAAGTGTAATTAGTTTTCTACCTTGAAATGCTCTGGGGATGATTTTTTAATTATGGTGTAATTACTAAAGACTTTTTTCAAATGATAAGAAGGTTACAGGATGAAGAGGATGCAGTATTTCTAAAACATTGAAATAGACCAGTTATGTCGGGAACGAACAGGCAGTTCTCTGAACTGACTAATACTATATTATTTATACTTTATCACTGAAGGTACTTGTATTTGTTGTAATAAGTGTTGTTCTTGGATATTATTCTTATTAGTTATTACAGTGATAAAATCTACCTTTACTCTTTTCCTTTCATTTGCAGTTAGCCAGAAGTCCAGATACAGTCATTTTGTGTATCGTGTTCCTCCAAACCATCAGTGAGGAATTAGCATGTCCGAGGGAAGAGCTGTCATATTCACGGAGAACAGAGCTGCGGCGGTTGTTATCCCAGCAAGTCCCAACTATGCTTACCCTCCTGTCGAGTAAGAACAGCTTTCGATTTGTTCTTTGGTGTTGAAGAGAATGCTATATGCTTGTTTGTGCATCCATGAGTTTTGGTCTGTGCTTGAATGTGTGCACATGTACATACCAAGATATGTGTATGTGTGCGCGTGGGTGTTTATTTGCTTGTGTGTGTGTTTATATGTTTTTGTATTTTTAAAGTGTAAATTGTATTACAATGCAACTCAAAAGTTTTATTTTGCTATAAATATTTTTACATATTGCATATAATATATCTTGCATATTCATTTACTTCTATATTGAAACTTATATTTACCATTAATCCTATCCACAGGTTTATTAGAAGGTGTGGTAGACAAGCACAAAAATGCAGTGACTGCTACCCCTCCTCCCTCCCCAACACACTCCCACAGCCATTCCCCAAGCCGATCCGGCCTCTCCTCCTCTCCTATTCAGACAGGTGAGTAGTCTCTGCTTATATTATATGTTTGTGTGCCATTTAGTTTGGCAACAGAGAAATATGATTTTACTTGTGTGATCATTTGTTTTTTTACACGAGAACTTCAGCGTACAGCATGAACTGTAGGGAGTTTGTTTGTTTATCAAAATTGTGCACCACAGGGGATGGACAGATTTCTTAACTGAGTTCTTGGGTTCATACAAGAATGCTTTATCCAGATTCCATGTATTCTTAATCATTATAGAGGGAAAACTATAATTGTAGTTATGATTTATAGAGAGACAATAAGGACTTGTCTATCAAAGCATTTTGTTTTACAGGCTTTATTTGTGTATATTAATGTATTTAGCTTTACTATGAAAATTAATGAAATAGCCAAAGAATGAGATATTCAATTTATCCCCCTAGGTACTTTGCTGAGCAACATGTTCCACAACCTGGAGAGTGGAACAAGTTCTCGCACGGGATGGGTCTTGCCCCCTCTTGACTCAGAAAGTGAAACCATAGCGTGTCTGGCACTGAACTGTCTAACACACTTATTCTCGTGGATTCCCCTCTCCTCGCTCATAACACCTCACCTGCTCAATACAATATTCCTTTTTGCTTCTTTAGGAGCTGATCCACAGGTAAGGCTTTCTGGCATTGGGTACTTCGCGGGCATTAGGCCTGTAACGATTCCTTTCTCTTACTCTGTTCATTTGTAATTTTGTTGTTTGTCATTATACTTTGATTACTATGTGTTTTTGAACTGAACTATTTGATGTGAACAGTTAGTATGAAGATTTGTCCTCAATTAAATATTACCCACAATCTATGATAAAGGTTTTATTATTAACTTGTATTTATTTCTTTGTATTTGTAATTGTTTTTGTCATCTTAAGATTTAACTTTCTGTGAAAATTTGTATGTTGTATGTATCCCTATTTGGTATGTTCTGAATTTTTATTTATTTGGTAGAATAGTATAATTCATATCAAATATAAAATACATTCAGTTTTTAAAGCATTCTGCTGTATATAAAGAACCATTATTTTTTTTCTTCTTTTTTTTATTACAATTCTATTGCAATTAGAATTACAGTATGTATGTTGTCTTGCTTCAAAGTCTCGGCTAATGGTTACTAATGGCAAGTTCCCTCTTCCTCTCCTCCCCCAAAGCACAATAAGCTCCACAACGGATCCCTCGATAACAGTTTCATGTCTGGCGATTCCCTTGGTGTTCTAGCCATGGGTGCCATCAACGAGATCATGAGCAAGAACTGTGTCCCGCATGATTTTGAGGATTTTCTGCTCCAGATGTTTAGAAACACATTCCAGCTCTTGCAGAGGCTTGTGCGGGACGAGCCGAACACAACCACCTCACGCCTGCAGTTGTTAGATTCAAGGTAAGGTCAGAGAGTTAGATGGCATGTATTATCATTATTATTATTTTATTTTTACATATATATACATATATATACATATATATACATATATATACATATATATACATATATATACATATATATATATATA
>BOPN01003193.1:2500-12360 GCA_017312705.2 Penaeus japonicus | reverse complement strand
CCACTTATATTTTCCATATAGCCATCAAATTGCTTATATCATATCCCTGCAGGTCTATTCCCCCACCATTATTACTATTAATAAAACAAATCACTGGATTCTCTCTGACCAACCTGAATGTTTTCATTTCACCACGTCCTTGGTTCTGAATGAAGGCCCTGCCACGCACTGCTCCTCTGCCTGCACCACGTCCCTGCATTAGGCCACGGGTGCCACGACCACGCAGGAACCTTCCCCCACGAGCACCGCGCAAACCACCTCGAGCACCTCCAATAATTCCGCCACGTCCTGAAGTAGAGTGACAAAGAGAAAAGAGAAAGAGAAATTAAATACTTTCAGTTCCTCTCTAAAGCAACCTTTTACAAACCTCTCTCCCTCTTTGGCACAAACATAACATTATCGGAATTAAAATTCCTTTGCTTAGCCTTTAAGTCTCTTAATTTACTATCATCTGTGTCATTGACATGTTCTGAAAATCTGCCAATCTTGCACTGACAGTCAAAGCTTGGTACAGTCCACATGTTTTAGGAGGTAGTTGCTGATTTGCAAGCTAGACAAAGGAAATCAGGGACTTATGTACAGTACACATGGAGCTACAATTGTGAAAAATAAAATGCAAACAATGACTGAGGTGACTAAACTAGCAGTGTATGACTTCATCAATGGCATATGAATTATAGTAATCTGACATGCAATCCAAGTAGTGATGTAAGTGGCCTGGCAACACTGGCGTAAGAGTTTCCTGTATATATACATTATATATACATACATATATCATGTATATTATGTACATATATTATTTATATGTATGTATATATATATATATATATATATATATATATATATATATATATATATTTTTATATATATATTTTTATATATATATTTTTATATATATATTTTTATATATATATTTTTATATATATATTATTATATATATATTATTATATATATATAATTATATATATTATTATTATTATTATATATATAATTATATATATTGTTATTATTATTATATATATAATTATATATATATATATATATATATATTATATATATATATATATATATATACATATAGTTATGTATATATATACATATAGTTATGTATATATATAGTTATATGTATTTTTATATATTATTTATATATAATTATATATATTTGTATGTATATGTGTGTATATATACTTATATTTATATATGTAATATTTGTGACATCCCTTTTTTATTGCAAAATAAAAATTGATTGATATAAAATACCTTGTTTTATGTCATCAAGTCTGATGTTATTAACATATTAAATAATGCTTTGCAAAATTTCAGATTATTCTTTAGTCTAATCACATGATTTTTTAATGAAATTTGCATCTATTATTTAAGATAATAGATATTTTTATATATTTCATGATTCTGCAATATAATTGTCAGATATCAACCCTACAATCATATCTTTTCCTTTGCAGTTACATTGACAAATTCTCAGAGTTTCTGAGGCTCTTTGTGAGTGTTCATCTTCGAAGATTTGAAAATAACTCCCAGTTCCCAGTCCTTGAGTTTCTGTCTCTTCTCTTCCGATACACATTCCATCAGCATTCTGTCGAGGCCTATTTCAATTGCCTGGATGTGTGGGGCATTTTCCTAGACCATCTTTCATCCAAGATCATTGGAGCTGAGGACAGGAATGCAGTTTCAAGGTATGGGATTACTCCTCACTCTGGCCTGTGCTGCGATTTCAAAGCAATGGGCATATTTATATAGAAACCTTATGACTGCAGTGACTTAGAGCGTCTCCTTATTCATATATCATTTTTTAAACAATGGCTTAGGGATTTAAGTTAATCACCACTAGTAATACAGTGTTTTTTTTTCTTATTTTATGTTTTTATTTTAAATGGTCAATATGATAATACTATATAACAGTAATTGTAGTTCAAATCCCATAGATCCTCATGAAGTTAGGTCTGTGGAAACTCCCCTTCATGTCTTTGTCAGTATACTGTCATTGCCATTGTTGTCTCAGTCATAGTGGCCTAGATATCATTACTGACATGTTAAGGAATGCAAGATATAGTTGTTAATTTTTAACATAAATAATATATATGCAATGTACCCATGTAACAGCAGTTCTCTCTGTGGTAGGTATGAAGATGCTTTGATATCACTTGCTCAAGGGATTCTGCACAAGATCCAGCTAAGGCACAACCAGGTATGTAAGACTTGCTTCGTAGAACTGAGTGGAAGAAAGTTGATCAGGGTGGCACTTCACAGCAAGACCTACTGAGATTATATTGCAGAAGCATAAAACTATTATATGTATTTATACATGTGATAGGGTCTTTGAAAACATTTTATGTTATTAAGATATTAAATTAAAGTAAAAGTAAACTACTTAGCTTCTTCAACAAATTTTCATCCTTTCCATCCACAGGCCGAACTGGAGGAGCTTGATCATGAGATCTGTGAGGAGATCTCGGAAGGCTGCGAGTCCTACTATGGAGAAATTGGGAGTAGTGACGAGGTTTCTGAGTGGCATTCCTTCTTCACGAGAAACCTGGAGTTGCTTGCCAAGATTGCAGACTTGTTGCCAGACCAAATATTTACCCTAGTGGTGGGTAATGGTTGGTGCTGTGTAAAAATTTATGAACCATTTTATATGTATAATTTTATGAACCATTTTATATGTATAATTTTATGAACCATTTTTATGTGTAAAGTTTTATGAACCATTTCATGCGTAAAATTTTATGAACCATTTTTATGTGTAAAATTTTATGAAAGCATTTCATGTGTAAAATTTTATGAACCACTTCATGCGTAAAATTTTATGAACCATTTTATTATTTGATTTTATAAATGGTTTTGGTAAAAGTCAGATGCATAACCATGAAAAGGGAGCTATTCATTCTTGCAGTGTGCAATGTAGCCTCATATCCAGAAGTAAAAGAAAATCTCCGTTGCAGTATGATCCCTGGTGCGAGACCACGAAAATCTACCTTACCCTCCAGTCGAACATGGTGGAACAAAATGGCAGACGGAGACTGAATATTTCAGCGGAGCATGAGTGTCCACGGCTGCATTGCCTCCTACGTGATTTATCTTCACTACTGCAGGCTGTTGGTAGATTTTCAACCCTTTTTTTAGGAGAAGAACTGCCTAAGAGATCAGCAACAGCAATACAAGTCATAGAAAAGTGAGTGATGCAATAGTATCTCAACAGAATTTACATTTATGTGAATATGTATTTGATCATCATCTATATATGGAATAGACAGACACTTGGGTCTAATAATGTGATCTCTCTATTTCAGGCTTGTAGAAATGGCCAATTTCAGCACAGGTCTAAAGTTGTTTGAGGTGGAGACAGCAGTGGATGTCTTACATTCAGATTTTGTGGAAGTGTTAGTATCTATTTCCCATGTCTGTAAATACCTGTAAAATGAAGCAATTTATTTAGACAAGAATACCCTTTTATTGCATGTGTCATAATATTCATATTCTTGGCCGTAGTAGATCACAATTGTAAGAACTTGAATATTGCTAATCTTTGCCACAGACATGCGCAGGTTCTGTCGACCCTACGAGCCTGGGTGCACTGGCTGTCTCAGTTATATGGCCAGCAGTTTGTGCAAGTGTATCCTGGAGGCACGCAGACTCACCAGCACCAAGATACCTGCCATACTATCAACAAACAGATGCTAGTCGCAGCTACAAATGTGTTGAATGTGGGGGTAGGTTTTATACAATGCTTAAGTAGTATGTATGTATTTCTTTCTCTCAATTGCTTTGCAATCTGGGAGTATTTATTTTGTTCTAGTTGTTTTTGTCATTGGAACTTGTGTGATAACCTCTTTATATATCAGTATTGGTAGTCATTTGATCCCTTAATCATATTTTATAAAAATCCTTGATAAAATTGTATGGATATAGAAAAGAGAGAGAATCAAAGCTAGTACCTTGCAAAGTGCTTGTTATTCACATTGATGATATCAATGCAATGTTCTCATTCTATTCTGCAGGCTCCAGGATTAATAGTGAACTGTGGAGTGCAATTGCTGTTGTCCCTGTCAGTGATGGTGCGGTCACCTGTGGCTCTGGAGATGAACCAAGTGCAGTCTCTCTATGTTCAGGCACCTTCTGTCTCGTCAGATGTTAAGGTATGGAGGCTGACTGCTTGAGTAGGATTGATATGTGTTTTGGCATTTATAATGGTTACAGCATTATAGTTTGTCATGTTTTTGTTTTGTCCTGTTTCTGATTGGTGGCACTTTGAAGTTCAGTCTCTTGTGAGGCGCATTGTTTGCAACTTCATTAATTTTACAATTATTTTTATTAATTACCAGTAGATTATAGATGAAAGAGAAATTGATAAAAGTTCTGTTGGATACTTATAACTATACTTATTACTATATAAGATACTTGCTTTATGTTAGGACTAATAACAGAATAGCAGTAATATCTAAGACTTTTTGCTAAAGTATACCAGCAAATGATATCTTCAGAACCAGAGTTTATCCCCTTGAGTGAACTTGCACAATAATCATACAAATTTTTTACAGGTCCGGAGGTTATTATTACGTGCTCTAGTGAACTTCCTCTTACTTCCGTGGCCCAGCTTTATTGTGGACCACAGACTAGAAACTAGAAAACATCATCTCACCACATTCATCAACTCATTTACTAGTGATGTCCGTAAGATAAATGTCCAAACTCTCGCAGATGACAAGACGATGCAGGAGAGCAGTAAGTAGAATACTGATTTGCCAAATGGATTGTTTCCTTTTCTTTGGTCTCTCCCATGTATTTTGTTTGCTGGTACATCAGGCCATTTTTGTCTGCCATATAGAGAATATTTCTTTCCTGTTAACTTTCTTTTATATCAAATCCTGCTTCATCATCTGAAAAATATTCCTGTGCTCTTCTTTGTTTCTAGACAGATTTCTTCCATTTTATGTCTGTCTATTAGTTATTTACCTGTTTAATGAATTGCTCAGAAACTTAATAATCTTTGCTTGTAGAGGAATAAAGAGGAATATCAATGTAGTGACATTATCTTTCTCTTCATCCACAGTGGCACCAAAGCTGTGTGACACACTGTCCATCATAAAGTACCAAGTAGAAGAACTGAACAGCACTGACAAAGCCAGCCGTGAGCTGTACTATCACTGCATTCAAGATATAATTCATCAGGCCATACTCCTGTTTCCTGTATATGTCCAGCATGCAAGTAAGTGAATAGCTTTATGTGCAAGGTGATGGAAGTACTGCTATTTCAGCATCATTATGGAATTGACTCACATTCTGGTGCCATTTGTACACTCTAAACAGCCCATGGCTGCTGTGCCATAATCATTTCAGCTTGATGAAGTGGTAAAGGCCTGAGCCCAACCCAAAACAATTGTTGATGTCAAATCCCAGGGATGTCCCAGGCAGGGTCACCTTACCTTCCACCCTGGAAGTAAGTGCGCCTTGAAGCTGATTGACAGAAGGGTAATTCCACAGATGATGATTGTGCTGCTGCTTTGTCAGAACCCTTCATTCTCTCTGTAAAAGATTTTCTTGTGTTACCATCTTCAGAAAGGAAGGTTCATGTCGTGAGTGCCTCATTCGTTTTTTTGCAAAGTGACTTGCGTGAAGAAGTAATTAAATGAATGGATACGTGAATGGCTTGATGGCAATCATGAATTTTGAGAAGCATCATGGGCTGCATGTAGATGGCAGGATAAGTCTCAGAATTGCAGATTACATAATCATCTTTATACAGACCTTTTAAAAGTATGATTTGTTTACGTAATATTTTATTCATTTATGTTTTCTTTTCCATAATCACTTTATTGTTTTCAGAGTTGTGTGGACATTCAAACATAACATGCATGACCAAAAGATGATAATCTTTTTCACAATTTTGAGTGTCACACTATGTGGAATTACCCCCAAATGATCAATAGAACTGATAACTGATTGTCTAACTGTAGCCTATTAAGATTACGTTGCTAATTATTGAGCTGTGATGATTAACCATTTTATTTTATTTTATTTACCCACAATCTCCAGTGGTTTCAGAATGTTGTTTTGTTTACTGAATACTCTCATATAAAGTGAGAAAGTATGAATGAGCATGATTAATTTCACAAAGAAAGTAGAATTATTGATATTTCAATTTTACAATCCTTATTGGAATCTGTTTCTGGTGAAAGTTGTAAAATTGAATTCATTGTAATTCATCTTGCCTTGTAGAACTATTCATTCTTATTCTAAACTCTCTAAGCAATTGCCAGAGTTTTTTTTTTTCCTTTTTATAAACTATATTTTAAAATATTCACTTCATAAGAATATGAAATAAAGCCATAACCCGTGTGATATATTTTCAAGAATTTAAATCCCTATTATTTTATTAGAAGACTGAAGCTGCATATTTTGTTTCAGCTCCTTTGTGTTTCTTTTTCCTGCCTTTGGATGCATTTTCATATTATGGAAACTATTATTTAAAGGAAAATAAAAATACATATGTTTATATAAAGTTTTATTGTACTTTACCCAAGAAGATGCCAAGAACATGAGTGAATGATAGCAGGTATTTATGATGGAACCCAGATTATTTTTATAAGATTGATATTGGAGACTTTATAGAAGAATTAGAAGTGATGAAAAAGTGAATCACCAGAGTCCTCTTTGCATTTTTTTTTTTTTTAGTGCAATAGAATTTTGAAAGGACAACAAAGCATCAGCATAGTTAGGATAGTGTTATTGTAAACAGCAAAGAAAATAAATGCATGGTTTACACAGTATATGAAGTTTGATATAGAAAATCAAAGGAAATGCTAAGAGGTCAAATTAACAAAAAGATCTTTAGTATACAGATATATTTTTGGCTCTTACAAGAGTCATTTAATGATGATGAATGAAAGATATTCTTATTTCCAATGTGTTAGACACAGAGCTAGACCAGTGGTAGAGCTAATGTATGTATGGTCCACTTTTATACATATTTGGAATCAGTTAAAAAATGTTTGACGGAATAGATTTTGAAAAAGTAAATTTTTAACATAACTTTATCGACCTTTTGCTTCAAGTTGATGTGACGGCAGTATGATTTTTTTCCTTGTTTTCTTGCTAGGTGTTTGTGAAGAGATCCTCGCCCTGATGGTAGTGGTGATGCAAGTCCTCCGTGTCCAGCTGGGACCTGCCCGAGTCGAAGCAACCATCCAGACCTTCCTGGATGTCTTCACCACGCGCCACCACCTCCAGCTGGCCATCTCGGCTGATAACCCTGCGGCTGTCAGGGTGTTGGAAAAGTACGTTGAACCGGGATGGGCCTGCTCTGGCAATTGAGTTTCATCATTGGTTTGCTTTTATGATTGTATTTATTATTATTATTGTTGTTATTGGTAAAAGGAATTGGTGAGAGTTTTTTTTACTTCATCTTCTCTTTGATAATGAGAAGGACCAGATTGTAAATTGAGTGTAACCACTTTTTTTTATATATTACATAAAGGAATAGATAAGAGTTTATAAAAGTCAGAATAGAAGAGACTGTCAAATGTTACCACATCTGGTCTTGCAGATTCCTGAAGCTCCTAGAACTCATCGTGAGTGAACCCGGTCAGTCGTTCAAGAGGTTCATCCCTAACACCATCACCCTGTGCATGGACCACATTTATCCCGTTGTGTCCGAGCGTGCGTCTCCTGAAGTAAAGGGCCCCTTGTTTGAGCTCCTCAGGTGCCTCCTAGAACATAATTGGAAGTATTTCTTTAGGTCAGTATTTGTGCTTTTTTTTCACATACATTAATCTTCTAGGTCCACTTAACTATATATGTGTGTGTGTAGATGTATTTACAAGGATTAAGAAAAGTAACAATGGTAGTATGGGGCCAGATGCTTCCTTCAGTTATGTATACATATGGATAATATGCATGGAATAAGTCTTAGAACTTCATCCTGTCATTTGTTGGTATTTGGTTATATCATTTGATCTAATTATATAACCAAAATAGGTGTGAATATTTTGCTTGACATTGCTACCAGTAAAAGCTCTGTAATGTGTGTCTACCTACTTGGTTATTTTCTGTCAACAGACCATCTGTCCACATATCCCTTGGAGCCGGAAACTGGGACTCGATTGAAAATGAAGCTCAGTTCATCCAGATTATGCAGGCCTTCGGACAGTCGTTCATGCAGCCAGATATCACCATCTTCAAGCAGAACCTAGAAGCTTTGGAAGCATTAAACTCAAAATATAAGCTGTATCATAAGGTAATTCGAGAGAAGTATAGATTCCATTGCATTTGTTCATATATCTAAATCTATTTTTTCATATATATCTGTACGTGTATCCATATCTATTGTATATTAATACCCATGTCCATCCATATCCATCTATCCATCTATCTATCTATCTATCCATTTATCTATCCATCTATCTATGTATCCACGCACTCACTCACTCACTCACTTACTCTTTCTCTCTCTCTCTCACTCTCTCACTTTCATTCATTCACTCGCTCACTCACTCACTCACTCACTCACTCACTCACTCACTCACTCACTCACTCACTCCATCACTCACTCACTCCATCACTCACTCACTCACTCCATCACTCCCTCACTCCCTCATAAAACAGGGCAGTAAGCATGCTACCCATTCCTGAAAAAGTCTAAGAACATATTACTTGTCTTGCCAGGGTGTATTCCGAAATTCCATGCTGGGCCAGTTCATCACTGTCCTGCTGCAGGTGCTGGTGCATCGGTCTCAGGACCTGCTTCAAGAGGAGGTATGGTTGAGCTCTTCTCTTGGTTTGTACATGTTGCATGAGGATATTCATGTAGTTACTTCTTTTTTTTTGTGTGTGTGTGTGTGTGTGTGTGTGTGTGTGTGTTTGTTTGTGTTTGTGTTTGTGTGTGTGTGTGTGTGTGTGTGTGTGTGTGTGTGTGTTTGTGTTTGTGTGTTTGTGTGTGTGTGTGTGTGTTTGTGTGTGTAAAGGGTTTGTCTGGTTGTTTTAGGATGTCAAAAGATCTGTTGGCTTTTTTTTTTTTATTGGTCAGTGCCAAAAAAAATTCTTTTTTTTTTTCTTTGGGTTGTATAATCATGCAATGTATGACTTTAGAGGACTTCTTGTTCTGTGATCTGACAAGAGCGCAAGAGTTACATGTTTATTCAGAAGCCAAGCTTTAGCGATAAACAAAAAGGTATACATTATTTTCTACATAATGAAAAAATAATTAAAAAAGGAACAATTGTACCAGGTATTTCCTTAATGCAACAATTACATATATATTATATTCCACAGATAACTATCACAGTGTACAACATGGCCTCTGTGGATTTCAACACCTTTTTCTCAGCTTTTGTTGTCCACTTTCTTCAAAATATGGATGGGCTAGATAATGACCAAAGAACAACTCTGAAAGAGAACTTCAAAACTGATACCGTAAGTATTTATTATTTTCTTGAAGAAAATCACTTTTTTCTTTGTTTTTTGGCTGAATATATCCTCTTTATAATTAGAATTAGAATGAATTGTGAGAAACTGATAATTGCTGGCTTAGACCTCATAATTGTAGAAACGGATCATTAATGCAACTCGTGTTTCCACCAGGATTTGCCAACATTTACCCAGAATGTCCAGCGATTCATCAATGATCTGCGTTACTACCGCACCTGCAATGCTAGTCTACCTCCTGGCACAGTCAAGTTATAGTATTAACATATGCATGTGTTCATCCAGGAATATTTATGGGAAACCTTCATATTTGTGAACTTCATTATACTAAGTATGCATTTTATTTTGAAAAGGATACTGCAAATAGAGCAGTTAGGTTGTTTTTAGTTTTTCCCCTTTTGGTTTCTTTCACATTTCTTTCC